>CAUYPK010081757.1:0-43978 GCA_963574355.1 Loris lydekkerianus
AGCAATAAAATTAAATTTCCTGGTTTTGAATTTACCATATTTGATAAAAAAAAAAAAAAAAAAAAAAAAAAAATCAATTCAATGATAGGTCTTTCACTGAGAGAAAAGAAAAATCTAAGTAGAATTCTAAAATATTCATAGGCATTAAAATTTATTCTGTTAAAATGAGAAAAGAATTATAGCCTAGACAACTCTAGTGTGAAACTACTTTTAAAGGTCAGTTATCTCTTGTTTTGCCCTGATTAGTGACATGTATTTAATCAAAATAGAAAGACCATATAATGGGTCACTTATAATCAATAGACTAAACATGTTAATCATTTTATGACAACTAAATATTTTACAGCGCAACCCAGAAATCTTGAGCACTCCTTGATTACTCTAAGCAACTTTATTTTTTGTCTAAAATAAAGTATTACACAATAACCATGGAGGGAATATTACCTCAAACTGTTCCACTCCTGAATAATCAATTAATCCCATTAGATTGTAGGGGGATACTTACAAATAACTGTGCAGCCTCCGCATAATTGATCTCCAGCATATTAGCAAGAGGGTTCCAGCAAACGGAGCTAAGAATTAACTTTGTAAGGGGAAAGTAACAAAAATTTAGTCAAAAATACTCAGGCCTATTAGAGAGATTTTCCTCTTTCTTTCATCCCCCCACCCCCCGACTTTCAATAGGCCTTGGGTTTGTTAACTCTGGAAAAAATGAACATGTCAGCTTTCATTGCAAATCACTGCCTGGCTAAAATGGAATTTTGAAAAGATGTGCCACCTGCTTCATTAATAATAACATCAAAATTTTTTTCTTGGGTTTTTTTTATAGACATATCCTTCTCTTTTCCACAAATCATTTCTTTATGCGACTGTGGATCTTAAAAATATTCAGGAAGACTGAATTTTTTTCTGTCACTGTGAATTACATAAATATAAGATATATAGCAAAGTCTTCCTGCCTTAAATACCAAGAAATCCTTTCCAATAAATAAAGAGGGGAGAAAAGAAAAGAGGAAAGAAAGAAGGGAAGGGAGATGGGAGGGAGAAATGGAAGAGGAAGAAAAAGAGGGGATAAGGGAGGGAAGAAAAAGTACTAGAAGAATATCAAATGCCTGTCTTAATCCTCAAAATAAATAGGTTGTTAATTCAACCTGTTAGTTTATTTACAAACCACTTTTATTTCTCATAAAGCATGATTCAGAATCAGAATAATATTAAAGATCAATGGTTTGTGATTTTGCATAATATGCTGTCATGGAAAGTTGGTGCACTGCAGTACTTACAAGGTACAGAAGGCTTTAACTTTAACATAACCCCAATGACAATTAGCTTATCTTACAATATGTGAGTTCTCCATAGTAATTGTGCATTGCTCTTTTTCCCTGTCATCAGCATTTGCTTACATGACCTGATTAATATATGGCATTTGTATTTCATAGGTACAACAATCAGACTGTCGCTTTTGCCTCTAGGTAGACATACACAGTTGGAAGTGATTGTACTTCATAATTTCCCTACTAACCTCTGATTGATGGAGTGTCAAAGTTATAAAATGCTGTCAGTAAAACAAAAACTTGGCCCAGGTGTTTTGTGATTTTTGTGATCTTGGCTTTCAAGGGCAAAGCAATACTTTTGCAGTCGGCCTTCCACTACAGCTTCAGAAAAAAGTGGTGAAGTCTCTATAAGAAGCCTCTAGCAGAGCCTTTCTTTTCAATGCAGGGGCCACAGAGCAGCAGCCTCCCATCCACTGGGAGAAATGCAGAATCTCAGGCCAAGCTTTGATCTCCTTCATGAAAAGTAGCATTGCAGCCATCTCCTAGGACTCTTGATGCGCTTAATGTTTGAAAAGCTTGCTATAGAGTTTACTTCTAACTGTGCAGTCTATTCCAGCAGCTAAATGCTATTTAGGTAGATTGTGAGAACAGCCACTACCAACCTTAATCCTAAATTGTTTTACTATTCTACAAGTATTGATGGATTAATCTGACATAATCCAACAACAAAAATGACATTCATATGTTTGCAATTCTTAGAACTACTCTGCCAATTAATTCCCTGGCCACCTTTTATTTTTCTTTTTGGGTATTTTGTTAAAATTCCAAATCAGTTCATTTATTTTTCCACTGTTAATGTATGATTTACTTGGTCATCCTACAGGGCTGCTTGCTATGTGAGTGAAACAATTTAATCTTTGTGATGCATTTGTTTTAAATTTTTTCCGATTACTATATGGGTACAAACAATGAGGTTACACTGTTTGTGTTTGCTAGGTCAAAGTCCAAGTTGTAGTTGAGCCTTCACCTAGGAGGTTTGCCGTATATCCCTACATTGAACCTGTTAGGTGAAAGCTTACCAAGCCCCCTCCCGCTCCCCTCTCCTACTTCCCCTCTTCTCCCTCCCCACAGTTAAATTCAATTTTGTTTTCATTTTAATTTTTCCCAACTTTATTGAGGTATAAATGAAATATAAAAATTATATATTTTAAGGTATACAATATATTTTCATGTATGTATACATTGTAAGGTGATTATTCAATCAAGATAATTAAGGTAACCATCATTTGATATAGTTAAGAACACTTCTTTAATTCTATCTCATAGCAAATTTCAAGTATATAATTATTATTAATTATCATCATTATGCTGTACATTACATCTTAATTCATCTTACAGCAGAAATTTTGTGCTCTTTGACCCAAATCTCATTTTCCTGGCAACCCTTTCTTGTCTGTGTTCCCGTGAGTTAGATTTCTTAGATTCCACTTATAAGTGAGATATGCAATAGAGAAAATACTCCCAAAATTTGTATGAAACCACAAAATACCTTGAATAGCCAAAGAAATCTTGTGAAAGAAAAGAAAGCGGGTAGCATCTCATTACCTGATTTTAAAATATATTATTAAGCTCTAGTAACCCAATCACTATTTCAACAGCATAAAAACAGGTAAGCAATTAGAACAGAATAAAACCTGGAAATAAACCCACACAAGTACAGTCAACTGATCTTTGACAAAGGCACCAAGAATAGAATTGAGAAAGGGGTGGTCTCTTCAATAAATGGTATTGGGAAAGCTGGATATCCACAAACAAAAGGATGATATTGGACCTTTGTCTTATACCATACACAAAAATCAACTGAAAATGGATTGAAGACTTACACATAACACCTGAAACTTTCAGGTGGGCTGTGAGAACAGCCAGAAAAAAACATTGGGGGCAAGCTCTTTTACATTAGTCTTGGCAATGATCTGATGAATCTGACTGCAAAAGCAGAAGCAAAAAAGCAAAAATAAATAAGTGAGACTCCAGCAAATTAACAGGTTTCTTCATGGAACAGGAAAGAATTAACAAAATGAAAAGCAACCTACAAAATGGAAGAAAATATTTGCAAGCTATATATGTGCTAGAGGCCAATATCCAAAATATATAAGGAACTCATACAACCCAGTGACAAAAGGTAAAATTTTAAAAAAATTAAAAAAGTGTTTTCAAACAGGCAAAGGATCTGAATGGATATTTTTCCAAAGAAGACATATCAATGTATCAATGGCTAAGTGGTATGTGAAAAAGGACTCAGCTTCACTAATCATCAGGGTATTGCAAATTAAAATAGCATGAGACATCACCTTATGCTTGTTAGGATAGCTATTATCAAAAAGTCAAATGACTTAATTGCTAGGGAAAATGTTCAGGAAAGGGAAGGGAACTCTTGCATACCTTGAATGAGATTGTACATTGGTACAGATCTTATGGAAAACAAAATGGAGGTTCCTCAAGAAACTGAAAATAGAACTAGCATGGAATACAGCACTGCCATTTTTGGTTATTTATCAGAAGGTTTTGAAATCAGTACCTGGCTTGAGATGTCTACCCTCGGATGAACAAGCGAAAGAGGTACATATACACACACAAGGAATGCTATTCAGCCCTAGAGGAGGAGGAAATGACAACATTTGCAACATGTATGAACCTGGCCAACATGCTAAGTAAGATGAGCCAGATCCAGCCTGATTTTGATTTTATAATTCTTTGATATAATTGATTTTTAAAAATTAAGAAACTTTCACATGCAGTAAATCTCTTGACCTAGGATATTTTGGCTCAAAGAACGTAGTTGTTGCTCAAAGTTACGTGAATGGATTATTAAATTACGTATGTACTTATGCAGAAAGCCAGATAGCAAATATCTTAAGCTTTGGGGGCCAAGTAGCAAAATTTCTTAATTTGTGTTTAAATTTAGTATTTTCTATTATCAAAATGTAAAAATCATTCTTAGCTCTTAGCAGTACAAAAATGGGCAGTGGGCAAGATTTTGGCCTACAGGCTGCAGTTTGCTGATCTCTGACTAGGGTCAACAATCTAAACTATACTTGTGGAATAAGAATCTGAGAGCAAAGACATGTCATTCTGGAACAGGATTCAGGAGCCACTGTCATATTTATTCTATACAGATAGCAGCCTCATTGTCACTGAGGCCTTAAAACCAGCCAAGGCTTTGGTCTAGTGTAGCCAGGAGGCAATGTGACATGTTATTGTGATTCTAAAGAGAAAAGACAAGAATAATAATTCTAATTGTATTAGAAATGAGTTGGCATCTCACTGAAATTCAAAGGGAAATTTTCGCAAACTAATTTCTTCCTCTGAAACAGAGAGCAAATTTACTAGATGCTTTAAACCATGAAGTAATAAGGATAGTTTGTTTATAAACCACTTGAAATACTAATGCTAAAAGAAATGCTAAAGATCAATGAATAAAATTCTGTACAATATTATAGCTGATAAATGTATAATTTTGCCTTTTTGCAAAGAAATATTATGCAACTTAATTAACAGCAAACTCCAAAATAGACTATGTTCAAGGTCGGAAGAAATGTTTTCCAGTTGTCCTTTAACTGTAGAAGTAAGTTTTAGGGGCTACTGAAAACTCTCTTTTCCTCCCACATCCTTGGCAAACATTGCAAAGAGTATGTAACATAGCACATTCCCCCTGAGCCTGAACAGATGGCAAATCAATTGATCTGGCCCTCAAAAGGAGACCTATGACAATCCTTGGGCTATATACCCACACTTCCCCAAAGCAAAGGGCTTAGTGCTAAAGCAGAAACAATGCCACTGGGCAGGTGGGAATGTGGATTTGACCACTGTATCACACTTCTATCTCCTGTGTGGGTGACCTAAGATGAGACACTTGGGAAGCCTAACACACATAACATTGTGTATCTCAGTAATTCAGTGAAGAGTGATTCCTCAGGAAGTTCTGCCACATGTTACAGGGTCAAGTGGTATCCAGCCATCAGTAAATGCTGCTTCTAGATTGCATTGCCTAATGTTCACTGAGCAGCAGTAAATAGGGCCTATTCTAAAAGTACAGCATGATATACAAAAGCCTATTTTTTGCAAAGACTCTCTGGGTTCTATTAAGGTGTTTATTGCCCAGTACCATTCTGAGAAAAGTCTACTAACAGATTTCTTGTCCTTCACAAAAAATTAATGATCCCAAGATATGTAGCTTTAATGTAAAAGAGCTGGGCTCTTTTCCTATATGTCTGAATTCACAAGCCCAATAGTAGAATCTTTACCTTCAGTAGTAGAAGTAAATTAGAAGAGAGTAAATGAAAAAATAAAAAAGTTTGGTTTTGTTCAAATATAATATCCTAGGGCTTCTCCAGGGGAGATGATAGCATGGATGCCTGTGTTGGGAGACATTTCAGTGAACAGGATATTAATGTTTCTACATGCTAGTTAGATTTATTCTATTTAGGTCATTTTACATGCATATGATATCACACAAAAGGCTGCATAGGAAATACATAGAAATCCATTTTTGCTTTGGCTCAGAACTGCATGCTGAGCTATTTCCCCCCACCCCAATTTGTCTGCCCAATTCAGCATGCATGGATGCTTGCTGGGTTCACCCAATTTTGGCTCTAAGTTGGGTCACCATTTCTTATCTAGCCTCCTGGATATTCTGATCTGATTTTGGGTGTCCATTCTGCATTTAACTATAATCCTTTGGGGATTTTTAAATGTTCTCTCAACAGATCAAAGTACCATTGTCCCAAAAGTGAAGCTAAAAAATAACCACCTGAACTTCTGAACTTCACTTCTGCCCCTTTAACCAGATAGATGATCAGAGGCAGATTGGAAAACCATCAGAGACTTTTGTCAGAGCCCATGAGTTTCAACACCAACTCTATGGAGCCTAGAAAACTTCCAAGACTCTCATTTCCAACATGTAGAAAGCATTTCAGGTTTGCTTTGCTAGGTTAGACCTAGGAAGCTTCTGTATCAAAATGGGCAGCTTCTTTCACAATTTCACTGCCAGGTTTAGTTCCATGGTGCTGAATTCCCAAACAGGAGTTACAGCCACACTCTGGTTTCCTAGATGATCTCCACAGACACCCAACTGGAAAGCACCAACACCTTGACTAAACTCATTCAGTGAAAGAAATTCACTGAAAGTAGCCAATTACCAACAGTGAAAGCCAAGGACTCTGCCACTAATAGGAAGTAAAGACAGAGGAAGTAAAGTATTAAGTGATCACTGATGACCATGGCTCAAAGGGGAGATTGGGAAAACAAGGGTAAAGCAACATTCCTCAAATTGCCTTTCTACTTTAAAAGGGAAATGATATTCCAAGTCTACATTATGTAAAAGATAACATAAGCTGAACTGCTTTTCTCTTCCATCCTGTTAGGATATCATCACCAGCTATTTCACCTACTAGTAACACATAATATATATATGTTATATATTATGTGTATATAATATAATATATACACTTCTAATATATTCTTGGTCACTCCCAGATTTTGAATGTCATTTACCTTAGGCAGAGTCCTCATTTTTTCTACTTTTGTTCTCATTTGTAAACCTGAAAAAAAAAATCTCAGGACCATGTAGAAATTCTGATATACCTACTAGGAAGCATTCTCTCAAAGTTATGTTTATGAAGCTTTTATTATGTCCCAGACTTCATACATTTGGCATTCATAGTAAAACATATAAAGATCCCTGCCTGCATGTAGATTACTAGTCTGAGAGAGGGAGAGTGGCAGAGACAAACTATAATATAAATTAATAGATGATGCCATATTTTAGGAGAAAAACCAGACCAGAATCAAGGGAAGAGGAAAGTGAAAAGTGGGGAAGAAGGGTGAAAGACCATCGTGATAGATAATAGGAACCCATCTCTCCTTTTTCCCCATAGGAAAACTCTTATTTGTGCCTACCTTGTATTTTTTTTTTTTTTTTCCTTTCAAAACTTTCATTCAGACACTTTAGCATAATAGCTAAGCATTCAAATTTGGAGTCAGATGTAGGGTCCAAAGCCTTAGCCCACTACTTATTAGCTGTGGATTTAGGGTAAGTAATTTAATATTCCTAAGCCCTATTTTCCTTATTTTATAGTTTTTATAAAGAAGAAAGGATTTTTTTTCAATGCCACTAAATAAATGCCTACATATAATAAGAACTAAATTAATGACAAGTAATATTTCCTTGTGCACACAGGACAATTATTTTGTTATTAATTATTTGTCTATCTGCTTTTTCACTTCCAGCAGATCTGCAAAGTTCCTGAGAATAGAGCTGTATCTACTGAAGCACCCGCCAGCTGTAGGAATCCTGAATTAATAAAAGATATACGACTTCTGCATTCCAGCCCCATTTCTAGGCTTCGGCTTCCTTAATTGGCAAAATGAGGACTTGCTGATAAATATTTCACAAGCTGATGAAATGAATTAAGTTATAAAACTCTGTAGTGCAAAGGTAGATGATCAATAAATGTCTCCCGAATTGAGTCGGTAAAGATTGTGACTATAATGGATTTGAGTGGAGAGCATTTTCCTGATAAATAGCTGAAGTTGTTCTCTGTAGAGAAAAGAGGATTAGACATTGATAGTCTTCTCATCCTCTGTATAATGACAGTGATTCTTTAGAGGAGTCTCTAAGATAAGACTTTAAAGGGGGCTGTTTGTCTGCAGTGTGTAGAAATAAAGCTGCCCTGTAACTTTCAACAGAAGGAAAAGGAATACGATGAACAGCCCTAAAGCTTCCTTTCCTTAACCAAGGTGAGATGCCAGGATACCATAGGAAGCAGACACTGCCTAGTGAGGTTTACAGAGTAAAGGGTTTATATAAGTACCAAGTACTCTTTACAGTATTTTAAAATAAAGTGGAATTTGGGTGGCGCCTGTGGCTCAAAGGAGCAGGGCGCCAGACCCATATGCCAAAGGTGGCAGGTTCAAAGCCAGCCCTGGCCAGAAACTGCAAATAATAATAATAAAGTAGATTTTCATGGATAATATATTGCTTCTTATATAATTGTTGTCTCTTCCACTCCTCCCCATTCAACAAGGCCCAGTCTTTTTGCTTTCTCTTCAACTCAGATGCTGCCTCATGAGTTGGTGAGTCTACGAACATCTCCAGATGGATGTCCAAGGTCCTTCTAGTTGCAACTGCTATTACTGACTCACGGCTGCTAGAGAATTTATCAGAAAATGGAGATGTGTTATTGAAGTTCATCATAGTCTGTGTCAGGCCACAGCTGTGTAACATACTCAGTAATGGACTAAAACTTCATAAGTAGCTTCATTGTCAAATAATTAAAAGGAACCAACATGGACAGGCACAAAAAATTCTCAGCTAAGCAAAGCATGTTGCAGGAAAAAAAATAGTGAAAAGAAATAACTATAGGATGTATCATTTTAAACATAGATTTCTTTTCCAGAAATGAGACTGCAATCTTGACGATATTTTTAGACTTCTGAATGATGGCCCGTCAGGATGGGTGGTGAATATTTCAAGCTGATGACCACTCTGTACATCTTTGTTTAATTGGTGGCTGTTATCATGCCCCCTGAGAAGGTCCTTAATGTATTCTCCATTCATCTTTGCTCCAGACTCATTGGGAGACTGTATTTCCTTTACCTCTTTGGAGTTAGACGTAACTATGGGACTTTTATGATTTAATGAAATATAAGACATATGTGACTTCTGAGAAGTTTTAAAAGCAGCACAGGATTGTGGTGTTCCCTTCACCTCATCAGGATTATCTTCAAGGCATAGGAAAGATGGAAACTGCATCATGCTGGCTCCTGCATGTTCACGGGGAGCAGAGCTTCATCCATCAACATCTAGCCTGTGTGAGAAACAAGCTTTTGTTGGCATGTGACCACAGTTATTTTGGAGTTGATTGTGTCCACAGTATAACGTAATGAATTCTGATTAACAGAGGCTTCATCATTCATTACATTTACAACAGTGAATGCCATCCTGGTGATGGTCTGAGAATCAAGCATTTTTAAAGTGTTCAGTAGAAGAGGAGGCTAGCACAGATCAAAACGTGTCTCCAGAGTCCTCAACCCTAAACAGTTTCAAAGTGGACCATGTGCTGAGATGAAGAACCCATTTCCACCTACTGTGAGGAATGGAGACCATCCCTCCACTCTACCCTCTGCTCATGTGTGATTAGGTTACCACCAGATGTCTCAACCACACCAATTTTGTGTAATTATTTGAAAAATCTGTGGAAAGAGACAAGCACTAATAAGAGGCAGCTGAAATGAATGGTAATCAATTCCCCCTTATTGGCACTTCCCTTGAGGAAGAGACAAAAGCAGTGGGCTTGTATTGGGCTCCACGTTCCTTATAAAGCCATGGCTGGCAGTGAAATCCACAAGACAAAGAGAGGCACCTCACTGAACTGTGCACTACAAAGGGTGACTCTTTCTAGAGGAAGATTTTTACATCAATTAAACAATGTTAACATGGCAAGAAGACAAAAGAAAGGGCTTGGATAAAGAAAGAATATTTTCCTTTTTTCCTATTTTGGAGAAGTATGAATCCTATGTACTCAATTTTGATTTGAAGACAATTAATGACAATTAATGACAGGGTGGGGCACGGGGGAAGGGCAGAGCAGACAGAGAAGGAGGAAAGGGGTGAGGGAAAGGAAAAGAAGAAAAAAAAAAAGAACAAGAAAAGAAAAGAAAATAGTGACTAATTTTCACATAAATTGGTTTTAATTTTGACCAAAGTATATTACTTAAACATTAATTTTTAACTCAACATGTTAATATGTTGTTTAGGATAGTGTATCCTCATTTATAAGTGACATATGTTTGTAATTTCTCCTTTATAATAATATATTTTCTCCAACTTTAATATCAGGTGTACCCAGATCAAATAGAATGACTTTGATGTATTTCTTCTCTCTCTATTGTCTATAAGATTTAGTATGATCTGTTTTTTGAAATTATCTTTTACTTTTATTTATATTAGTTGTCTATTTTTGATACTTGAAAAAAAAAGAAATAAGAAGTTAACTGATGACTCCATACTGAATCTCAGAGTCACAGCATTCTATAACAGATATACTCTTATTTGACAATGTGAATGTTACTTTCTTTGCATTATCATTATTATTATTGCTTAACATTTCAATGTAGCAATTGTCTGATTCCTTTCCTGAATGTATTTATGTTCGTTCATTCTTTATGAGTTTTTGTTTCTGGTCCTTATCTTAAACATTGTTATTGTTGTTGGACTTTAAGTCTTTTTAATTTTGTGAATGCAAAAAAAAAAAAAAAAAAAGAAAGAAAGAAAAGAAAGAAAACCTAATTAGCACATGTATATGTAAAAATAAAAATAAAATAAAAAAGAAAGAATATTTTAGGAAAGATGGTATAGTGACAAGATCAGACTTTTATGGGCACGAGTTATGCACTAAAATTTTTTGAGCTATGTGGGATCTTAGAAATCACCTAACACAAGCCTCAATATATTTGATTTGGTGATCTAGGTTTAAGATGTACACAAAAGGATAAGTGCTCAAATATAATATTCACACATAATTTCTTCCAGTAATTAAATAGTAAGTACATATCAGGCCCACTAAAAGTCTTTTAATTAAGAGCGTGGCTTCCTGACATGCTTCAGTCTGTGCCTTGCAAATATGGAAGAACAAATTGTAAACATCTCCAGCAGTCTTTAGTCAAAAGGGGGCAATCAAAATTTTAAAGGCTGACCTGGTACAGCATACTGTTATAAAATTAATAGTGACAGCCTTAATGAAATCCTTTAATGTAGTGATTAAAGAGCTCCTATGAAATAAAGTGAAAGCATAATTTTAAAATGCATTCTTAGTCCTGAAGAAATGAAGGTTAGGCAGATTATCTGAGTTTTTAAAACTTTTTCATTAATAATTGCTTGCCTTTGTATGGGCATTTTAACTTTTCCAAAGTACTTTCATAACTTCCACCTAATGATATCCTTACACTACCTATGTTAAGTAGCCATGGAGGGAATAACAATTTCCATCTACCATTGTGCAAACTGCTTCTAAAAGTGATGATTAAAGGGCTTGTTCAAGGCCAAACTAATCAGTGAGGGAACTGGCTCGGGAGACCACATTCCTAACTCCAAATCCAGTCAGGTAACCATTCCACTGGGTAATGAAAATATCTCTTGCTCAGGGAAAATCATTCTCATAAAAAGATTGTATTCTGTTTAGGGAACCTCCACTTGAATTAAGAAAGAGGAAACTTTGAGATGATTTAAAGACAAATAATAAAAATTAATGCATGATTGAGAAATACATCCTAGGAGGATAATGCCCTAAAACTTATTCATTGGGGAATTTTAGCCCCATGGACAAAAGACCAAGAAAGGATTCTCTCACATTAACTCTACAAAGAAACAACACACAGCTTTTGTATGTTCAAATAAGAATCTAGAAATGCTTACGTTATCAGATGGTTTGTGCCAATCTGTTCCTGAAAGATTTTAAAAGTTGGGTACAGAGCATAGTTAATTTTCATACAATAGACTCCAAAGTATAAACAACAAAAAAAATGCAATTGATATCTATGATGGTTCACTCACATCAAATCTAAAGGAGACTTTATTTTAAATGGAATGGAGCCACTCTTGAGTGACAATATGCCTTGGTCATTACATTCTGCTGACAGAAATATTCATTTGGAATTTTTAGAAGTCTCAAAAACTAATTCAAAACCAGCAGCATCTTGTAGAATCTGCACAAATTTCCATCCATCTCAATAAGCCACTGTACGCATGCGTACGTGAGATAAGTTGATAAAGTGGTTCCCTGTGTTTGCTCTAGATCTGGAAGCACAGTGTGGCTGAACACACACAATAGTCACGTGTTGTAAATGTTTCTAACTATAGTGGTCAATAATTCCAACAGAATTGCTGTACATAAAGGGAATTTTTTTAACAGATAGTGACACTTTATTCTGAAAACAAAGTGCAATAAGAAAGCAAATAAAGCTCATCTGATTTTTCCAACTGTAGGTACCACCATCATGACTAATTGCTAAGAAAGAGCCAATCGGGCATCGTTTATAACCCATATATAACACACAGTATTATATTTTATAGTATTGTATATGAGGAACATCTGAAAATGGCAAGAGGCCATGTGGAAAATGACCAATCTACCTTTTGGAATAAACTATGAGACTTTATACATGCGATCAGATAAAATGAACTTAAAAAATAGATTTAAATGTTTCTAATTATTTAACATATCCTTAATACAAGTCTCAGAGAATAAATTTGGTCAATGGAAGACATTACTGTGCTTCATACTGAGATCTTAAGTGTCAATGGCTTAATCTTCAAGGAAAGATTAAAGTACTGGCTGAGTGACTGATTTGCTAAGCGCAGTAACAACAGAAATGACATGGCGGGCTCTCTAGCCCCGCCTACCTGTAGCATTCCTCACATTCTTTATCTATAAGCAAACATATATTGAATTCGGTTAGAAAAAGTGCCCGCTTTTTTCTACCCTAAGATATTCTAAATAAGATTTACCACCACCAATTTACTCACTAGTGGTTTTATGGAGGGGTAGGGATACACTACCGCAGAAGTTTTGCCAGCAGTGAGAGACGCATGCTAATATATGAGGACCGCTTAGAAGTTCAGGGGGTTTCTAGACTTGAGAACCATGGTACTTCCTGCTTAGAATTGAATGGAAAATAAATCCGTGGTGCCCCATCACTTTCTAAATTATATAAAAACCTCTGTCCCAATGTAGGAACTCAGTGCATGGCTGGTTTCCTATTCTACATATGTTCAATATTATGATCACTGAACAGGGCAGCATGGAGCCCATGCAGAATTATTATAATATCTGGACAGAACATACTTTTACTGCTATCTCTGTTTCTAGAGTACCTTCAGCTATTTCTCATATATCTTCTTCCCTTGTTGACCAAGTTTCAGCCAGACAGGGCTTGTCAAGAGGGTGACAGAAATAAAGGATAAGTTGCCATTTCATCACTAATGGCAGTCAACTGACTGTGGCATGATTTTAAGTACCTTACTGGATTGATGTGAAAATTAAATGGAAATAAATGCTAAAAGCATTGAGCAAGTTGTAGGAGTTATTAGTTTCCCTTAGACCCCACAGTTTCTCCAAAATTTCCTGTGGAATTTCCTTCCATTTCTCTAAGAAGCTCACTACTTGTCCAAGAATTGTGTATCACAAAATTCCCCAAGAGCTGGTCTGGCAGAACCCTCCCTGAGGAACAGTGGGGAAGAAGAAAGAGGAAAAACACCAGCACCAGACACCTCTTTTGTCAATGAATTAAGGACAGAAGGGGAGTACCCAAGCACACATATTTTGTCTGCCCTATTCCTGTAGAGCTAATCTTATGCAGGCCATGGCCATTGTGACAAACAAGACAGACCCAGGCACTATTTCTCAGAGCTCTGCTCCCAGGCTGTGATAATTAATAAATGGGATGAGTTCATAGCCTAACCACACCTTTGTCTATGTTTGTATATGGTGGTGGGAGGTGGGAGGAAGAGTGGTCAAGGACAGCTGTTCCAAGGAAGATTTGTGTCAAGACTTGATAAAGCAACTGGAATTCATTTGTGAGGTGAAAAAATATTCCAGACAGAAGAAACACTACATTTAATAATCTTAGAAGTCAAATGACCTTTTGAAAAACTGCCCCCCCACCCCCACCAGTGTGAATGAGGTACGGTGAGCAAAGAGGATAGAGAGTGAGAGGGGCAGCAGGTGACATAACACAGCAGGCCTTGTAGACCAGGTCACTGGGCATGGAGCCCACCATACCACAGATGTTCACAAATGTCTTTCAACTGAGAAATGAACTTCTGGAAGCAAGAAACTAATGGGCTCATCTAGGCTTACATTAGCTAAGGGGTCCCTTTATCAGAAAGGATCTTTGGGTTTAATTTCTACTCTACATGAACTTCCTTTCCTCACACTGGCCATCTATAGCATGTGTGCTATGTCATCTCAAATCTGAATGAACAAATGAAACACTTGGAGACCTTACATGTAGATGCTAAGTTAGTTAATCTTGGGGAGAGCTAAGTGCTACATTTCTACCAAGCTTCTGGGTGCTGCTAAAGGTACTGGTTCATAGACCATACGTTGGACAGCAAGCCCTTACTTCTGCTCTAAGACTGAACTTCCAATCGTGCTGTCTTTTGGATGTTGGATTTCTATCTATTCTTCCATTCTGAGTTTGTAGCTAGATAATTCTCCCAAAGTTTTAATCCCTCTAGAACTGAGGCCCTAGACACAAACTACCAGCAGTCTTCAGAGTCTGAAATCTTCCTGAGCTTCAGCATGGAAGTTATTCCTCTTGCTTCAATGTCTCAGACTGATTTCCAGTTTGTATCCCTAAGGAATGTGTGATTCTTAATCTATGTTGCTGTGTTACCTCTGATTTTCTTGTTATGCCTATCTTCACCTCTGTTAGACTAACCTGGACACTGCCTGCTCACATGGCATAGGGCTGATTACCTGTCTTGGCACTGTGTGGACCTGCCCAGTAGAATATCTTCCAATTGCCTAACATCTACATGTGTCTTTTCAGGGTTCCCTAAGCCTCAGAGGGGTAGTTTTAGGTCTAGATCCTTCTCTATAATTCCTTTCTCACCTTCTTGTCAGCTAATGCTTTCATATCCATTTGTCTTAATAGTTTTGTGCTACTGCAATAGAATACCACAGACTAGATAATTTATAATGAATAGAAATGTATTGACTTATGATTATGGAGGCTGGGAAGTTCAAGGTCAAGGAGCTAGCATCTTGTGAGTACCTTCTTGCTGTGTTATAACATAGTGAAGGCATCTCATGGGGGAGAGAGGGAGAGTGAGAACTCAACCTTCCCTTTTACAAGGAACTCACCTCTGAGATAAAGAACCTACTTTCATGATAAGGGCATTAATCAAAGCCAGAACCTCATGACATAATCTCCTCTTAAAGGTCTAACCTCTCAACACTGCTGCATTGGAACTTAAGTTTCCAACACATGAAACTTAGGGGATACATTCAATCCATAGCAGTATTTGTGGCAAGAAAGAATGTTTCAATATTAGAAGAAAGATATTTAACCCCATCAAAGATATACATATAATAATGTTCTTATTAGTAACCAGATGCCTTACTTGAAATTGATTCTCCATCTACAAACATGAAATTTATGTAAACTGGTGTATTCAAAACTCTAAAACAATGCTTATATTTTTTCCTAATGTACTAATTATAATCATCCTTATAACTTTTAGATGCACTGGGTATATGAATTCTGAAACCATGCTAGTAAAAGGAACCCATCAGCTTTGTTACTTATAGTTGGATTATAAGATTATACTCTGGCAAGGCTAATGGAAAAAGCCATCTGCTAAATATATGTTTTTCACCCCCCCAGGAACAATCACAAAAGCTATTAAAAATCATGACAAAATCAAACATTGAGAATAATGCGCTCATGTTTAAACATGACTCTTCCACTTGACAAGAGTAGTCTTGACAAACTGCTACTCACCAATGCTTTCTAAACTGATAGGGATAGTCTACATCTTTCCAGCAACATTAAAAGACAGTTTGCAAAATTATCAGCTCATAGTGAACTTGCAGGGAAGTTTCTCATCCTAATAAAAACAGGATCTCCTGGGGTTCATGGAAATTCAATGTTCACGAACAATTAAAAGACGGTTTTTTATAACTCAGGACTGCTCTTAGAACAGGCCTTATTTTGTGCATGACTTTTCCTTTCTTGTGAAGCTTCACGATATTTTTCAAAAGAGTTGATTTCTTAGTTTTTGGTTATTTTTGCTCTTGCTTTATTTTCAATCAAAACCTCTGAAGGCACACAAAATAAAATCTAGGCAACTGTTTTCTGTGATGTAAACTTCATAGATTTAAATAGCAATGATTGATATTTTCTGGATTTGGGGGCTGTTCAGTATTCATTTCCTCGTATTCATTTGGGGAAAAATATTCCCAATATTACTCCCTGAGATTCCCAATTATTCCAAAATATTCCCAATTACTCCCTGCCTCTGCCCTGTTTGTGAAGCCATGGGATAATCTGGCTATTCTTAACTCTATTGCCAGCTCCAGGGATCACATTTGGTGCAGGCTTGACCTGACCACTGTGATTGGTTCAGAGCATTTTTTTTAAATGAGACTTCTGCTAGACTACTGGCCGAGAGGCAGGGGTTCTTTCCTGCTCTTGAATATGAGAAGATACAGGCTTTTCTTGCCTCAGCCATCTTGCTGTCAAGAGAGGAAAGCGAGTCTGAGAATTTAATCAAGAAAGAGAAAGTGGAAGTGAGACGTGGGGAGGGAGCTTGAGATTTGCCTGAGCTCCTGGCCTGACGCAAGCCCTTTTGCTGACTTTTTAATGACCCGGATCAATAAATTCAATTTTTGCTTAAGGAAGCTTAAGTTGGGTTTTCTGCCTGTAATCAAGAGGAATACTAACTAATACATTATATTAAGCGAGGCTAGGGTGCAGAGAATAAGAATGCCCCCAAAACATAATCCTTGTCATAAATATTCTCAGTTACCACTATGTAGAGAACATGGAAAGATAATTACCTTTGAAGATTACTCCTTTTTACAGATTTATGTATATAGGTCAAAAGTCTTTTCAATTACTTATTTAAAAGTCAAGTACTTTTTTTTAGTGTCATTTAGACTCACATGTTAGTTATGACCTCAAATTGGGTAGAAGTAAAACCATTAGAGAATATGTAAAGATATTTTCTATAGAAAAATTAAAACTTAAAATGTTATTTTATTTAAATATTTTACCCAGTTAAAAGAAGAATTGGACTAGTTTCAACTTTTTGAACACTGACTCTCTCAATTATTTTTTACTAAATATTTTGTAATAATATAAAACATATACCTAATATGTTAGTATTTAATAAGTTTTGTGTGTAATATATTGTTTCAGACTATTTAAAAAGATAAAAAATATAAGATGTATATTATATACACTCCACACCAAACCGTCATGCCCACTCACCCATGCACTACCTTCCAAACTCTATTAATGAAGACATTGACATTCTGGGTTTATAGAACACAGTGGAAGAACTGTATTTTAGCAAAATGTGTATATAAGCTGAATGTTAAATGTGGCATAATTTACCTTATAACATAAGACCACTACTTACCATACCTACTATGCCATATTATGTAAGATTCATAACATGGATGAAAAGTAGTTGTTTAAGATGATGGATCTGTATCTGATATTGTTATAACATTGGTATGGTATTGGCATGCATTTGGAACTAACACAAAACCATTACCTAGTTCTAGATAGCATGATAATTTCAAGGAAACATTATCTAGATAGTCTTATCTTTAGAAGATAGAAGGAAGAGCTCAGACTTTGGTCAGAGAGTTTTAAGAATTTAGACACACCTATATACAGCTATGTGACCTTGAACAAGTTAATTATCTAAGCCTGTATTTCCTCATGTGAATAATGAGATAACCATTCTAGCTATAGTGTTATTACTATGATTGTTCATCCAATGCTTGATCAATGAGAGTATAAAGTCACAGCCTCCTCAGGACACCTCTGCAAGGCCAGGTCTGGAGCTGCTTGGGGGAGAGACAAAGACCTTCCCTATGACTACGTGAAACTCAACTTCTTCTGTTGAGTCCTTCTTTCCTCATTCTTTCAGGTGTTGATCCCAACCCCATTTAACTTCCTAAATGAAAATTTTCATAGAGTCTATGTTAGGAAAGACTGACCCAAAACACTCTCACGTAGTAAGAATTTAATCAATATTAGCCACGATGAAGATGGTATTTATGAAGATGAAGAAGAGTATAGAAATATGAACTTAATTGTTTCATTGTGAAAAAGTCAATCTTAAATATGTATAGAAACTGTTTCCTTTGAGTATGATCTCTAATAGCACAGAATGACTCTGATCTTAAAAGCAGAGCTACTGACAGTTATGACCTGCTACTCTCTACCAACAATCAGCTTAATTAGTAGAGTGTATCTAAATTGACACTTCCATTTTCAACCTGGTGATTATTTGTTTAGCTATTTCTATTTTGGAGGTTTTATCACATTGAATAAGTGTCAATCCAAAATTTAAAAAAAAAAAATCCCCCTCAATAATAGTTTCCTCTAAGGGCCTTTTATAAACTAATATTCCATAATTCTGTAATATTGATGGCAATATCTGAAGAATACATTCTCCGAGAAATAAGGTCACATAAATACCAAAACTGTCCTTGAAAACACCACCTCATAAATTATGTAAAGCAGCAGTTGTGTGAAACAAGTAATTTTAGTTGCAATAGGCAATCTGCAATTGAGAAAGCATTAGAGTGTCAGGAAAAATAATCCCAGCATTTGTCCTCACAGAATCATAGGACAATGACACATAACATGGCTTAGTTTAGAATGTTGGAAAGCTTTCAGTAATGGATAAACATTGTCATACAAATCGGAGTGCTGGGAAGGACATTGGAGATGACCCCATCAAATCTTCTCTCTCTGTTGGTAAATGAACTGAGGGCCAGTAAAACTAAAGGACTTGCCCAAGGCCATCTAACTAGTAAGGGACAGAGCTTATATTTCAAAACAGTTCTTCTCATTTTTCTGGCCACTTCACCTTAACTCCACCTGCATTTATTTTCTTTCTTTCTTTCTTTCTTTCTTTCTTTCTTTCTTTCTTTCTTTCTTTCTTTCTTTCTTTCTTTTAAGATGTTGGGTGAACCCAAGAAAACTCCTTCCTCCTCCTCATTTTTTTTTAGAGACAGAGTCTCACTTTGTTGCCCTTGGTAGAGTGCTATGGCGTCACAGCTCACAGCAATCCCCAACTACTCCTGGGCTTAGGCGATTCTCTTGCCTCAGCCTCCCAAGTAACTGGGACTACAGGCAACTACCACAACGCCTGGCTATTTTTTGTTGCAGTTTGGCCGGGGCCAGGTTTGAACCACCACCCTCAGCATATGGGGCTGGCACTCTACCCACTGAGCCACGGGCACTGCCCCCTCCTCCTTTTTTATATTTCATCAATTATTCTCTGTGCTTAACCTGAGCCCAGGAAGGTCTCCTTTTCTCTAATATCCCTTTATAAAATTTCCATCTGGGAATTTCTACAAGATATATATTTTTCTATCATATCTGAAATAACTTTAGCTATTATGGAATAAGGTATGATGCCATAATACACAAAGTCATGTGCTTTTAATAAATCCATTTGCTTTCTATATGGTTTTTACCAATAGTAACAAAGTTATAGACAAATGTAGTGAAAGTTAAAACGATCTCTTCATTTACCTTTATCAGTGTAGTCTTTGGAATAAAAGAATAAAGAAAAATATTTTGTCTGGTTCAGAAGATACTATTTTAATGTAAATGTAGACCCCAATAGTAACCAACAATATGATAATCTAGCAGGTTTTGGAGATGGTTGTGGTTTATTTTATTTTATTTATTTATTTTTTGTAGTTTTTGGGCGGGTTTGAACCTACCACCTCCAGTTTGGCCGGCACCCTACTCCTTTGAGCCACAGGTGCCGCCCATTGGAGATGTTTTTTCCAAGCATTTTACAAAGTTTGATAAAGTGACACTATAAACTTTAGATTAACATAGTTCTCAAAGCCACCTTGTGAAGATTATTAAAAGGTACGGAGAAAACAGATTTTTAAAAAGCTGAAGATTAATTTTAACAAATATTTTTAAATCATTCTGACAAAAATGGTTTTGACTAAATTTATGGATAAGAATTTAAAGTCAATGGGATAATCATAATAAACTGAAGCTGGATCAAATGTTCTTGAACAATAAAGTGTTTCAACAGAACTGAAGTATACGACACCTGTTAAGTTAACCCATAAACTCTCTTAACATATATAATTTTTCTGTACCAAACATATCCCTCAAGGCAAACATAATTTAGCCTGATGGCAGTTTCTAAGGCAGATGTTTCTTAATGAGCTGACACTAAGTGCAATCATTATCGATGCAGTGAATTCCACACAACACAGATACACAGAGACCTGTCTGATTTCTTTGAATTACTCATGAAGGAGATCTTTTGAGTGTTTCATATACTTCCATCTTTATTTTGTAATTTAAAAACACATGCATGCTCCAGATAAGAAGAACATTTCAGGTATCCTAGTAATCCTGGAAGGGGACGGGAAACCCCACTCATTTGTTTCTAATCATTATATTCTATAATTTTTGCCAATTTTCCTATGTTGTTCTGCCTTAATAGAAACAAAAGGTAAAGACATCTGTTCTGTGTTTAGTTCTTGATGTTAACTTACATACTGCCCAGAATATGTTCTCCCTTTCTCATTCAGAAGGTTCCTTCACACAATACATTTCATAAAAACAGATGAGAAAGTAAACCTTGTTAGCCAATACTTTAGAAACCAGGTTTTTACCTGCCAATATACTCCCCTGGCTAGGTGGTCATAAGAATGTTTGTTGTCTGTTAAGGCCAGCTCAGTAGGAAAGCAAAATAATTCCTAGTCAAATAAACAATTTCAATCTGTTACACCAAAGAGAAAATCAGTTAAATTTGGTCAAAATCAGATCTGATTTTCTAGTTAATTCAATTAGTTCTAGTAAGGAATCCATTGATGAACTGCTGCTTAATAGGTATTATTTCAAAATGCTAATATTTGCTTCCATTAATTTTGTACCTGCCCAAAACAAGCTTCTGGTTTATCCCTTTAAATACATAATCTCATTTAATCCATAGAACAATACTGACCGACAAGGAGTAAATTGCTGGGTTGTAGTTTACTATCTGGCTCTAAAGTTTTTGCAATTTTCATTTTGTCATGTTGTACTTCTTTATACAACATGTGCAAGGATTAGAAGAGGGTAAAAGTCATAGGCCATCACAGACCTGCCTCTCTCTCCCTCTGGCCCTCCCCCAACACTCCTGGAGGGCTGGCTGAAGGTAGGAAGCAAAGCTGAGTTGTACACACACAAATGCACACACACACACATTTTAATCCACAGGGGATTATGATGTGATCACCCTGATTCAAAACACAGCACATCACAAATGAGGTTAGGAGTGCTAAGCCCTCTACTGTAAATTTTCCCAAAGATTTAGACAAACGCTGAGCACATCTCTTCCCTAAGCCCAAGTCATACCTCCTTGCGAGGATTAATTTAATGTGTCAACTTGGGGGGCCTGGGAGGTTTAGCCATTTTGTTAGAAGTTAATCCTGTGTTTCCTGTGAGGGTCTCTCTGGGTGACATTAACATTTGAACCAGGAGACTGAGAAAAGCAGACTATCCTCCCCAGTGTGGGTGGATGTCGTCCACTCCAGCAAGGGCTTGAGTTTAAGAAAAGCCAGAAGGGAGAAGTTGTTCTCAGACTGCCTGCCTGAAAAGAGACATCGATCTCTGCCCTCAGATTGGAACATGTGTCTTTGGCTCTCGGACTATGGGGCGCTCAGACTTGGAACTCAGGCCATTGGTGCTTCTGCTTCTCAGGCCCTCAGTCTTAGGGTGGAACCACACCAAGGTTCTCTTGGGTCTCCAGCTTGCCAACTACAGATGGAGGATTTCTCACCTCCATAATTGAAGAAGTCAGTTACTTACATAATAAATGAACAAACATGTACATATAAACATACACATACGCAGGGTATCCCAAATTTAAGGCCTGATCTTGCTATGTTGCCCAACATGTCCTCAAACTCCTGGACTCAAGCAATGCTTCTCCTTCAGCCTCAGCCTTCCAAGTAGCCATGATTGCAGGTGTGTGCCACTGTGCCCAGCTTCATTCTGTTTTTACACTTAATACTTATGCTGGTCATTCTTGACAGAGCAAATGTGGCTTGATAACCATTTTCTGTTTGAATACCACTGTGCCACAGAATGGCCAGTGCACACGTGTCAGTTGTGCAAATCACAGGCTCTGTTTATCTTTTGTTAATAGGTTTAGGTGTGTGTGAGTTTCTGGTTTCCCACATGCATTGCTAAAATGAATTGCTGTGCGCTGATTCACAATTCCTCTTCACTACCAAATCCAGTAACAAGGACAGAAGAACAGAAATCGACTATCTGCAGCTTATTCACCTCTGCAAGTGGAAGCAAACACCCAGTGGTGGAAATATGCCTTGCTCAAAGTTACTTCTTGAAAGAGAGTCTGGATGTATAAAACTCAGATAAATTACCCCCAAATTACGGAGGATGAACAAAATAATAAGCTTATTAACATTCAATAGTGCTGCTTAGAATGGAGAAGACTGGAAAGAAAGATTGAAGGTAGTTGAGAACAAGTATAGTTTCACTATTTGAGATTTTTTTTTCTCAGAATGAATCTTCTACTCCAATTTTTTTTATAGATAAGACATTAATGACAAGGTAGACTCAAGTGACAGGTCCCTTGGGTTAAAATTCTAGCTTACTAGCTATACAACTTAAGCAAGTTATGAAATTTCTCTGAAATGGTATTCAGTTTCTTCCTCTATAAAATAAAAACTATGATACTACCTACTTCATAGTGTTGTTTTGATGAGGAAATGACTTAAAACTCATGTAAATTATAGCAGCAATGATCTAGAGCAGCAGTCCCCAAGCATTTTGGCATCAGAGACTGGTTTCATTGAAGACCTTTTTTGCACGGACCAGGCGGAATGGTTTTGGTATGATTCAAGCGAATTGTATCCCCACCTCAGATCATAAGGCGCATACAACCTAGATTGCCAGCGTGGGCAATTTACAGCAGGGTTCCTGCTTCCATGGAAATCTAATGCCACTTCTGATCTGCCAGTAGGTGGCGCTCAGATGGCGATGGGAGTGATGGGGAGCAGCAGAAAATACAGAGGAAGCTTTGCTGGCTTGCCCGCTGCTCACCTCCCGCAGTGTGGCCCAATTCCTAGCAAGCCACAGACTGATACACGTCTGTGAGCCCGGGGACTGGGGACTGCAGATACAGAGAACCACACCACGGGGACAGAAAACTCACGGTCCTTAGTTTTAGCTTCAACTAGATTTAGTAGTCCTTTCATTTTCAGAAGTTGTTTATTTATTTATGAAAGGTTTGTTCTTGCTGCCGTTCTTTTTGAGAGCTGAAAAACATGCCTTTGGATAAAATACTATAGTGAAAGTATTTTGTAAAGCATTAAGTTTATACAAGTATCAGGAAAGAGACAAAAGAGAGTAGGTACCCATGCCTTTTGACAAATTATGACTTTTATTAAGATAACAATCATAAAGATTACAGCACCTGTTTTTCTACTCTGCAGATAGTTGTAAAGCCACTACTGGGTTGTTATCTCCAAACCATTTTTAGAAAAGAATTATGCTATCTATCTTAATATGAGATAAAAATTCTAGTTATCTTCATTCCCTATTCTCCAATGAAGACCTCATGATTCCACCAAAAAATCAATTTGATCTAAATGCTACACTCTTTTTGCTATTGCTGATAACAGGGCTGACGACGTGTGGGTTGTACACTGGGGACAGTGGCTGGAGCCCATTTTTCATCCTTTGAACATCCTGTTCATTGAGAGGACTGTAGCTCAAGACACTAAATGAGAGAAAGGCTGGTGAGTGAGCACTGTGATGTAGCAAAAGGATGAAAGGCCGTTATTCATCATGACATATGTCTACAGGTGGCCAATGTGTCATTACAGTGGTATACATAAGTACGGGTGTATATTTATCACCATCTCAGAAACAGATCTCATGGTCTCAATTTCTCCTCTGATTTGCATACCAAGCTTACAAAGTTGACATAAGCCTTCACTTACAATTTAAAAACTCAGTGCAACAAATAGTAGAAAGTTCTCTGGACCTTAAGGCTCCTGAGATGAATGAGCACTAAGTCCTTGAATAGGCCACTCCCTGGAAGACAGTCTATAGGATCCGCCCCTTTACCACATTAGGCTACAGCTCATTGAAAGGCCTTTGCTTTCAAAGTCTCCACTGGTATAAAACACACATGGAGGACAAGGTCAGCAATATTTTGAATTTAAAATGCTGGATGTACTTTGAAGCACCCAAGTAGATGTCAGGCACCTAAGATCTCCTGTCATTGCTTATATTCTACACCACATTTATTCATTAGGAATTTATTTACTGTAGCTACATATACATATATCTGCTTTCCATGTCCTTCCTACCTTCCTTCAATCCACATCTTTGGTATGGACCTAAAACATAATCTGATATTCTTCTGCTGATGCTAACAGGCAAACAGAAAATTACACTGTACAGAAAGTAATTTCTTAACCAAAACAATGTACAAACTGCCATGGGATTTTATTTGTATCGCTATCCAAAGACAGAACCTTATACCCTTAAATACAAGGTGGACATAAAGTTTGTATGTAATTTACTCTGTTAAACTATTTTAAGTTGCACACAGACTTTATGTCCACCCTGCATATGGCAGCATCGTTGTCTACTCTCTACAGCTTCAACTGTGTGAGCAATAACTCAGGCCCTCAGGAACACTGAGGTAATTAACACTGGACAATGTGACAGTTCCTGTAGAAGTGTAATTGCAGGCCTCACCTTTTCAGCCCTGGGTGATCCCTTGTAGGAGATTATGGGCAAGGGCTTCTGGACCCACTCTTCTCCTCCCTCTTATAGTGATTACATATTGTTATCAGGGGTATTTGGAGGTATTCTATTTAAAAGCACATAAAAAGGTTCCTAGGAAAGCAACATTTGGTAAGATGGTTTATAGTTATGCTATAAAAAAAGGGAAGGACTTTAGTTTTAAGTTCTTGTTTTGATTGCTTCCTAATTTAGATGGGTCTCTGAATGGTGATTCCTTTTTCGAGTAAAATAGTGTCAATAATAGTGGTCTGTTGATTTCACAGGGCTGTAGAGAGAACCACCAAATATCAAACATGTGAGCCATAAAGGATACTGAAATTTTAAGAAATGATTATTTTTCTACCTCTCTCCCAATCTTTTCTTAAGAAATATAGAGGCTTTATTACAAGGTGCTTGCTACGGAAAAGACAAAGGAAACTAAATGAATGGCCTGTACACACCTGAATGCCATGTACCTTGGGGCTCTGAGACCCAGCCGTGGGCATGTGCCCCTTCTGGAGACTCAGGAACAAAAGAATCCAGATAAGAAGAAACATATTAAACCAACTTGAGAACAGGCAAGGAACAGGTGGGAGATACAGGGTCCTTTAAGTTTGTCTAATCTGAGGTCTTCTATTAAGCAAAATTCCAGCTTTTGAAGCTATTCTTCATCCTGAAGCAGAGAAGTGTCCTATAGATTTTGTCAAGACTAAAGAAGGTCAAAGAACTGCGAAGCTACATAAAGTCTTCTTTATAAATACTTAGCAACACGATCAGGGTTTTTAAGCGTGTTGAAGCTGAATTGTCTTACACTTTATAAATACACATCTTCCTAATAGCTGTGACACTAGAATTGCAGGCATTGAGGCCTTTGGACTCAGCACTAGACTTTTCAGAGACGGACTCTCAATATTTGGAACTGATAAAATGCATTGTTGTGTGTATTCACATTGATTGTACAGGAAGCTTCAACGGCACTCCATCCTTTGTGGAGATTCATCAATTCCTTCTAAAAGTCTTTGCTTATGACAGGGAAATAGAAATATGTATGATTGGACTTTGACAGTTGCAAATGGCAGACTATGCAAATAAGCAAGCAGCACTTATTATAGAATGGTGTTTTACCAAAGCTGAGCCCCATTTGCTTCTGTTACAAGTTATATGTACTCGGTGGGAAGTAATTTCTTGACAAAACAATATTTAGATTACAGTGGGACTTTATATGCACCATTGTCCAAAGACAGCTCCTCTTACATGAGGAGTAGGAAAGAGAAGTGTAAATACTCATCCATTTATGGCAGAGTGATTGTCTGTGCTCAAGATGTATCAGCAGGGTGGACCTTCTGAGATGCTTGCATGGGGTGGTTACATCTTGGTTATCCAACGCTCTTGTCTGGCTATAGTACGGAGCCATTCTACAAAGCAGTTTACTCCGTAATCTGTATGTTGAAGCTAACTGGCCCAGGTGAGAAATGAAGCCTCCAGACCAGTGATTCTCAACCTTCCTGATGCCGCGACCCTTTAATATAGTTCCTCATGTCTTGGTGACACCCAACCATAAAATTATTTTTGTTGCTACTTCATAACTGTAATTTTGCTACTGTTATGAATCGTAATGTAAATATCTGATATGCAGGATGTGTTTTCTGAGGTCACGACCCACAGGTTGAGAACTGCTGCTCTAGACTTAGTGTCAAAAGAGCTTATGAACAACTGTTTATATGCTAACTAACTCACACTAATTACTAAAATTTAGCTAAGGGAACCATGATATTCTTCAATCCCAACATATAATGATTTGTAAGTACTACACGTTCTTCTGGAAGACTGTACATATATTAAGCCTAATTTTTACAGATTTCTTTTATCCTTTTGTTGGCTTAAATAATTTTTCACTTGAAAGGAATCCTATATTGTTGTTGCTTTGTTTTCTTAGAATATAATTAAGCTTATTTTGTCCATTTATTTGGTGTCTTTAAGCATACACACATGCATTCATTGCATTGTGGCAGAACGAACATAAGATACTTCAGAGATCTACTTACAGTGGGGAGTCTTTTCTTGTCGCATCTTTTCTGGACACTTACTTTCATCTGACGGATCCAATTTCCTTTTAGATTATACCTGATGACTTCTCTCCCTTGATTCCTCCAGACATCAATGATTTCTGATCCACTAGCTTTCCTATCATTTTTTTTTCCAACTCAACAGAGTCATTTTATTATCTGGCAGAGATAATATTTCTCCACCTCTTTTCCTTGGTACCTGTAGCTTAACGGACAGGGCACTTTATAAAAATGAACCTTGAAAGAAAATCTTTTGACTTCAAAAATCTTTTCAGAACACACACACTCTCAAAATTAGGTTAAAAGGAAAAAAAATAAAACCTACTGGGCCTTTGTAGGTTTTTAGGTAAGAAACATAGCCAACAACTCAGGTTTCTTCCAAGCTTCTGTTTGAAAGATTTCCTTTAAAAACTTCTAACCACTTATGATCAGACATACAGAGAAGAGATTCTTTATTTTTGTCTTTAAATCTTACATCATTTTCAAAGCGTCCTTTCCATCCAGTACAACCTGGAAAGGATATGAAGGAATCCAAGTCTACCTGGTCAGGTATCCAGATGGTTTTAAAGGAAGCATCAGGGCCCCAGAATTGATTTTCATTATTTAGAAAACTTAATGAAAATTGCCAATTATGTTAAGACTGGGATATATAAACGGACTAACACCACCATGGGCTATATAATACATTAACCCCAGGTAGTCATTCAATTCCCCTCTTGGCCATTCTGGCCATTCTGGCCACTGTGTCACGTGTCCATAGATTTAACATTTTTTTGCTTCATGGACACCATTTTTCAAAATATCACATACATTAGAAATAAATTATTCAAGACTTCTTAATTGACAGAAAACTTAGAAAATGATGACTCCCTCCGAGTCTGGTCATTTAATCTTACTTTGAAATTCCCTTAAATATACTTTGAAAACATGCTCCAGAAGTCTCTTGGTTTGCTCTCAAACCACACCACATATATAGACTCCTTCATATTCAGAAGATAAAATATTTATATTTCTCTTTTCTATCCCTTATGTAAACAATCTAGAATTCAATATTTTCAACTATAACTATCCACCAATAAGAACAAATTCACTCCTTAAATTCCAAGTGTGAAAAGCAATAGTATATGAATCAATGTGCCACCTATTTCACCTCTTTTTTTCTTGCACTCTGACTCAGATATTTATTTGTCCCCTGTTTATATTAATAATCTATTCAGTTCAAACCACAATATATACTCTCATATTTATTTATCATCCCCAATCAATTTCTTAAATAAAATGTGTTTCACTTCTGTCCTTCCCAACCACTCCATCGCAAACTGGAGATGTTTTTCCCATCGGGATTATAAACAGCTTTTGCTACTATATACATGGTACTGAATTCTCTCTAGATGGATACTATTTCTTAACAACTCCCGTGATAAGTATATTTTCTTTTTATATGCCCCAAATCCCCCTCAGAAATCATTTTTTAATTTCTTCTATGCCAATGTTCTGACCCTGCCTATGCAGTGCTCTTGTGAATATCCACACAGCAGCAGCTGACAAAACAGGATTCTGCAAAGTGCAAAGTAACTTAAAATAATAAGAATGACACTACCAAAACACCTTGCTCCCACTGGAACAGCTGAGAAATAGCCATTAAAAAAAAAACAAAAAACAACAAACAAAACAACCACCTCTAAAGTTAAACTACATTGATATCAAGAGAAAAATACTCTTTCACAGGAATCGGAACAAGGGTGAAGGAGTATTCCCCAAAGCTGGAAGCAGCCAGAATGTAACTCTAACCACACAATCAAAAATCTGCTATAATTTTATGAAAAAGTGTTCAAGTGATTTTTAAAATGATGGAGCAAGAACCTAAGATATGAGTGAATTGTCAAGACACAAAATAAAGTGCTAAATATATACGATTCTAAACTATAAAAAAACTTAGTTGGGGCTGTGAAAGCAATCAGGTAAACATGCAGAAGGTGGGGAGAATGGGAAGCAAACAGTTGGAACTTACAACCTTGAAACCATTGTGCTAGGGATGAGGTAGATGTCACATATGATACAAATCCTGAGTTTCGATTCATTGAGAAGGAAGGAAAATCAGTGAGTGTTCTACTAAAAACACAGAGAGAGAAACAGAGTTCACATGCAAGAAATATATAACCAGCTGTGAGCACCTAACAAGAGCATGTGGATCCTTTTAACAAGAGGTACTCATTGCTGGGAAAGTGGGCAGTTGACTTAAAACTACCATGACAAACTCAAAGGTGACTGGCCAGCAAAAGGAAATATTATTCCAAATGTTTTCATTGGTTTTTCTGTGTCAAGGCTGTTACAAGCATACAACCATCAAATGCAGAATGTATCCTGTGGGCAAACCACCCCTCACTGCACCAAAATACCTGCTTTGGGAAGAGCTCTGGGTTAACTAGAGTCTTCCCACACATACCCAATTTCTCCTACATACCAAAATCTTCCATCTCTTTGATGGTTTTATGCTCAAGTCAGGCCTTATCTACCTAAAAATAAAAGTAAATGCCTTAAAATTATATATTGCTTTGGGCAGTATGGGCATTTTAACAATGTTGATTCTGCTGATATATGGGCATGATGTATGTTTTCATTTGTTTACATCCTCTGAAATTACCTTCCTCAGCAACTCATATTTCTCCCACATAGAGGCCCTTTATCTCATTGGTTAAACATATTTCTAGGTATTTTATTGTCTTTGTTGCTATTGTGAAAGGTATTGAATCACCTATTTGATTCTTGGCTTTATTGTTTTTGGTATATAGGAATGCTATTGGTTTGTGTACATTGATTTTATATCCTAAGACTCTGCTGAATTTATGTATTAATTGCAGGAGGCCCTTGGGAAAATCTTTGGGGTTTTCTAAATATAAGATCATATCATCAGCAAAGAATGACATGTTGATCTCTTTTGTCTCCATTTGGATGCCCTTGATTTCCTTTTCTTGTTTGATTGTTCTGGCTAGGACTTACAGCTCTATGTTGAATAAAAGTGGTGATCTTATCTGTTTCTAGACATAAGTAAGAGTGCTTTTGATTTTTCCCCATTAAGTGTGATATTGGCTGTGAGTTTATTGTGTATGTCTGTTATAATTTTGGGGCATGTTCCATGTAGGCCTATTTTGTTACGAGTTCTTATCATGAAAACTATGCTAAATTTTGTCAAAATATTTTCTCTGTGTCTATTGAGATGATAATATGTTCTTTGTTTTTGCTTCTGTTTATGTGATGAATCACATTTATAAATTTGCGTATATTGAAAGATGCTTCTATTCCTAGAATGAAGTCCACCTGGCTGTGGTGAATTATTTTGTTGTTGTTGTTCTATTGAATTCAGTTTGCTAAAATTGTATTGAGAATTTTTGCATCTATATTTGTAAGAGATATTGGTCTGTAATTTGCTTTTTATGTTGTTTCCTCTCCTGTCTTTGGTATTAAAGTGATACTGGTTTCATAGAACAAGTTAGGAAGGATTCCTTCCTTCTCAATGTTATAAAATAATTTCTGCAGTATAGGTAGTACTTCTTATTTGTAGGTATGGTACAATTTGGCTTTTTTTAAAGTTTCAGATTAATGTAAGAGTACACACAATTGGGTTACATTCTTTACATATGTTAGGTAAAGTCCAAGTTGCTGTTGAGTCCTTCACCCAAGATGTTTGCCACATACACCTACATTGTACCAATTAGGTGAGAGCTTACCTTATCCCCTCCTTCTTGAATTCAAGTGTGTTAGTCTCTCTCATGGGAGTGTAGTTGTTCATCTATCCAAGTGCCCATCAACCAACAAATGGATAAATAAACTGTGGTATATGTATACCATGGAACACTATTCAGTCCTAAAGAAAGATAGAGACTTCACATCTTTTGTATTTACCTGGAAAGATTTGGAGAACATCCCTTAAATAAATTATGTCAAGAATGTAAAAGCAAACATCCAATGTCCTTAATATTAATATGAAACTAGTAGATGAGCACGTACATGTCGTTGGAAGGATTTTTGTTGCTGCTTCAATTTCATAACTTGATAGTGGTCTCTTTAGGAGTTCTGTTTCTTCCTGATTGAGCCTAAGGAGGTATGTGTTTCCATGAATTGGTCCATTTCCTCAATGTTTTCCAGTTTATGTGCATAGAGTTTTTTTTATAGTGTTCAGAAATGATGTCTTGTATTGCTGTAGTGTCAGTTGTAATATCTACTTTTTAATTTATGATTGAGCTTATTAGGGTCCCTTATTTTCGGTTTTTGTTTAATCTAGCCAAGAGGCCAGTCAATTTTGTTTTTCTTTTCAAAGAACTTTTGTGTCACTGATCTTCTGTATAATTTTTCGGTTGTTGACTCATTTAGTTCTGCTCTGACCTTAGTTACTTCTTTTCTTCTACTGGGTTTGGGATTGGTTGATGTAGAGAAAAAGAATCCCTATTCAATAAATGGTGCTGGGAAAATTGAATAGATTGAAACAGGGTCTGCACCTCTCACCAGTCACAAAAATTAACTCACAATGGGTAAAAGACTTAAGCTAAGGCACAAAAATATAAGAATTATAGAAAAAAAGTTGGAAAAACTCTTATAGACATAGCCTAGGTGAAGAATTTATGATGAAGACTCCAAAGGCAATCCCAGCAACAGAAAAAATTAACAAATGGAACCTGATTAAAAAGCTTCTGCACAGCCAAGGAAACAATCGACAGGGTTAATAGACAACCTCCATAATGGAAGGAAATATTTGCTTGCCATACATCTGATAATGGGCTGATAAGCAGAGCCTGTAAAGAAATCAAGCAAATCAGCAAGAAAAAAAAAAAAAAACAACCACATGAGGACATGGGTAAAAGACATGAACAGAAGCTTTTCATAAGCAGATCCACTAATGGCTAATAACCATATGACATAATGCTCAAAGTCTCTAATCATCAGGGAAATGCAAATCAAAACCACAATAAAGTCTCACTTTCGTCCAGTGAGACATCTTCATTCTTCCCACAGGTACTCAATAGGAAAAGAACTTCGCTAGATACACAACTAAAACTCAAAAAAGAAGCAGAAATCTTTATCTGTGAGAGGACATGAAGATTCTTATTTTACTACTCATAACATAATATTTAAATGTGAGTACCTTACCCTCTTAGCATGGTAGTTTTCCTCCGTCATTGAAATGGGTGATAGTCCTGGCCATTTCATTAGGTAGCCATCCCAACAAGTAAGCAGTTTTTGAGTAATTTTTAAAAACACAATACTATATTATAGTATAGATTATGAAGTCTATCTAATCTATTAAATATCTATTCCTTATTTCCTATAACCAGGAAGACTAGTCCATGTACAACTAGGGAGGCAGAAGGTGCTGTAGACAAACTACAGTGTAACATAGACAAATTGCATAGAGCAGATGTGAAGTTATTAAACATATAACATTGTGAAAGTCCAAAAAGATTTAGCAAATGCTAATTGTTCTCAAGTGATTCATAAAAACAGTAATTCAAGAGGCATTTTTAAAGTATCTGTGTGCTGGCTCTATAGACATAATAGACATTTAAAACACAGGCTTTATCTTTCAGTAGTTTATAATTTATCAGTGGAAATTAGTCATGAGCCCCCAGTTTTAATAATATCTATAATAAAAAAAAGTCTTACTGTTCCAGTCTAGATCACTCCTTGTTGTAGAAAGCAATCAACTTTTTCTTTATGCAAATATGTTATGCTATTAATTTTATAATTATTTGTTTAATTTTCTTTTTCCCCTATTATAAAGTAAGCTCACTTAGAACAGGGACTATGACTCTCCAGTTTGTCATTAACTTAGCATAGAGTTTTATATACAGTGGGTACTTAATTATTTTTGAACTACCGTATGTACTCGAGTATAAGCTGACTTTTTTCGGCACAAAATTTGTGCCAAGTTCGGGTTTTTCGGCACAAATTTTGTGCCAAAAAAAGTCGGCTTATACTCAAGTATATACAGTAATAATATTAATGAACACATATTTCTTATATTATACATATACATTATTATATCTGTAACACATTCTACCATTGATTATTACATATGATACCAAAATTCTAGTAGAAGTAGAGTGGGTAGAAGGCCCATTCACTGAGGTAGGAAGTACTAAAGGATGGATAGATTTTTAAAGGATGAACTTCATATTTTGTCTTTTATTTTTTTAATTTAACTTTTATAGAAACTTGGAAACTTAAAAATTATCACCTGGTTCATTAATAAAAAGGTAATTTCATGGTCTCCCTAAGTAATTTATCCTAAGGTCTTATATTCTTTCAGCTAAGCAGCATGATTTTTTTAAACAGCAAATTCGTTTAACCAACATTGAATGAGCATTTATCCTGTGCGAGGCATTCTGTAAGATTCCAGGATCAATGTTTCAGCACCAGTCTTCAAATGGGGAAAAACAAACATGTAAACAAAATAATTAAGAAATAATTCAATGTGGAAAATGGAATATTAGCTAAACTCAAGGGAACACAGAGGAAGTTACTTATATTATTGAAGCAGGAGTGAGAATAAGAAAAAACTTCCTAACAGAGAATTCATCTGAGTTGAAGTTTAAAGAGCTTGCTTAGAAATTAGTTGGGTAGATGGATCATCGCTGGGACTAGTGGGGGTAGAGACAGTGGACTGGAAAACCAATATGATTAAAAAAATACACAAAGTTTTTCAGCATGAAAAAGAAGACAAGTACTATCTATGAAGATATTTTAAGGAATAATGAAGAGTCTGGTGTTTATCATATAATGGATGTCAAGGAAACATTGCTGGATTCCCAGTTCAAAAATGGCATTGTCAAATATTCAAGTTTTAAAAATACCATTCTGTTAGCTGTATTGAAGATGAACTTGAGGACACTAATTCTAGAGTGGGGAAAGCAATTTAGACATGAGTACAATTGTCCATTGTAGAGATGCTGAGAGTCCCAGTCAGGTTGATGGCTGCTCATCTGGAGAGAAGCAAATGGACTGGAGAAATATTTAAACAGTAAAGTCAGTAGGAAATATTGAAGCACAGAAGCACTGAATCTGAAGATCAAGGAAGAATAAGAAGTTAAGCATGAACCCATGTCTCTAACTTGCGTTGGTAGGTAGCAGTCACAAGAAGAGAATCAAATAGGGAGAAGGAAATGAGTTTGGGTTCAGACCTTTATTAGAGTCTGAGGTTCTAAATGGCATAGACTGAAACTAGATTCTAAGACCAGTGCATTTCTGTTATAGAGTAACCTTGAAAATAGCCATTTGACCATTATTAAGGATCAATCAAGATTCATAGGGAATAAGAAAAGTAGTGTTTCTCATTTTCATATGTTCCTATGGGAACCGAGACATTGATAATGAAGATGGATAAAATTTGGGGCACTTCTATGCAAAACTGAGGAAGTTCACTGGATGTGACTTGTCAATGAAGTTATAAAGTTGATCTATAATAGGAACTGTCTTTTATCTGAGAAAGAGAAAGAGAAGATGGTCCAGGAAAATAGCATTGTGTCTTAATTAGATCTCTTTTCCCTAGCAAGAAGACTATTTGAGTGTCCTACTACTGAATCCAGTCAAGAAACAAAGATGCTTTTTCTCTTCTGCAACTGAATTGTATCCCACGGTCATATCTCAATGCAGAAGAGGTTTGTTTTCATAAAAAGAGTCTAGTCTAGACTTCTTATATCTAGGCTCAAAAACATACAGTCTATAGATCAGATTAATAGAATTTGCCTTCAGAAACAAGAGACAGCTGGTGCATACCTCATGATGGGCAAGCACAAGAAAAAAAACAATGTGAGTGCATGCCTAATTCTTTCCATGAAATTGCCATCCAGCAAATCCAGAATATTTAGAATTATAGAATACAACTTTAAATTAAATACAGAATATATCTAGAAAAATATAGGAACAACTTCCTTTAGAATGCTTTGTCACTTTTATGTATAAGGGAGGTGTTTTTGTAAGACCTGGTGCTTTGAAATAAATCCACCATATGTAAAATTGATTTCCATGTAAAAATATTAAAATTGGGATGCGATTCTAGAATAAAGAATATACAATCTTTTCTAACTATGGCAAGAGCATACTTTGTTTTAAATTCGTGCCAAATTAATTAAGTAGGTTTAAGCAATTTAAATCATGCCTTAGATTGGTTAAGAGGAGGTGATTGATATTATTTTTTTATTCCACCAAGAACCAAAAAGGCAGATTAAGATTCATTTTAGTTCACTATTGACCAGAGCTTGTTAATGTGAAACTGCTTATTAAGAAAAACATCCAGAGTCTAACTCTTTCCCAAGAGTACTATTCAGCCAACAAGCATGAATAATGGCACTGGCCATTCTTACCTACGGCTTTCGTGTACAAGCCACAGTATGTATATGCTTCAGCTCTTTGTTGGTGGCTATGAAGGAGAAATTTACACCCCATTACCCTGTTACTGTACGCAGCAATTTCTTAGAGTTTCTATCTGTACTTTTGGTACTAACTAAACTAATCACCTTATTGTTGTTGTTGTTGTTGCTATTGTTTCATTTTGTATGCTTATTTTCTTTTTAGGGGACCAGAGTAGGACTGGAATGTCTTTTTCCTGGAAATGGCAGAATTCTCTGGAATAACACAACACACGGCTATTTCTTTGGGGGGAAGGTAGCTTAATATTCATTATGGCCTATCAATTCACATTTAATTTAATTGTATTTTTTAAAATAAAATGGCAGTTCCTAGTGAAAAAGGACTAAGCCCCCTATTTTTGCCTCCATACTAAGATCAGGTACTGAATTGGTGATTTTTCTGTGACAGACAATACTAATTCTAGTCAACATAGGCAGCACTTTTTATCACTTTCTTTCAAGTGGTATTAGGTTTGGCAATTTGGTTGTAAAAATTATTCCCTAGAATTTTTTTTCTTCCTCTATTTCTCATCCATCTTTCTTGTTAGCATTATCCTATACTTCAGTCAGTCTTTCCAGAGTACTACAGTAATATGTTCAACACTATAAATTTCTCCATTGTAAAATGTTGATCATTCATATTTTTTGGTTAAAAAAAAAAAAGGACCAAGAGTGTGTGGTATTCATTCATTAATTCCAAATAATTTAGAATAGAAAAGAATAAAAACTTTAGGTCAGTATAAACTGATTAGACCATTGGGGGGCTTTCTTTTAAAATAAGAAATCACATTATTTAGAAATACAACCTAATCTTAAATAAAAGTATTATTTCTAATAAACAATATATATATTTTCTATTAAATAAGGGATTATATAAAAATTGATATGGCTGATAGCGTTGACCTGTTTGGGGCTGGGGTTTTTAACATTTTATCTGAATTTTTCTTAAAATGTCAGATTAAAAATCTAATAGCTTCTTTTACCATCCTTTCCTATACAATAGTCTCTATTTTTCAAGTGTGTGAAGAGAGTTAATGAAGAAAAGTCATCTTACAAGGGTACATGTGAAGCTTAGTAAATGTAGAATGTAAATGTCTTAACACGATTACAAAGGAAATACCAGGAAGGCTATGTTAACCAGTGTGATGAAAATGTGTCAAACGGTCTACAAAACCAGTGTATGGTGCCCCATGATCACATCAATGTACACAGCTATGATTTAATAATAATAATAAAGAAAAGTCATATGTTTTGAGTAAAAATTAAAAATTATTTCAGAAGTTTAAATAAAGTTAAAACTGAGTTGAGAGAGGAAAACATATTTCACATAAATTTGAGCTGATACTCCACAGGGAAATAAATTCTTTCATTCTCTCCAATTTTCAAACACATGCCCTCTCAAACATATGAACAGAGGCCCGGACAAGCCCATACTCACACACATGACTGTGCACATGCTCACACATGTGACCGTTCATATGCACACATGTGACCATGCACTTGAACACACACCACAATCGTGTACACACATGACTGTGCACATACAAGCACAAAAAACACATGACAGTACACACACACACATACACATGACTATGCACATGCACACACACACATGCACACTACACCATCACAACCATGTGAGTACTTAAATTGAGGAGGGAAAGGGAAAGCACCAGGGAGCATTTTGCAAACACTTTCCTCTTAAACTTGAACATTGAAAAGATGATGAGAAATTCACTATGCAAATTAATGGTGGTGAGAAATTGTAACCAAAGGAGAAAAGGGTAAAGAAACAGCATATTAAGGTTTGGGGTCTAGAAATAGTGGTAACTAGTACCCTAGTGGTCCAATTTGCTCAAGCCATAAAAATCAATGCTGTGATGCAGCTAAAAGTACCCAAACAGAGCAAACAGATGGTCCTCAAAATGGAAGAATATTTTTACGTTATGAATCAAAGGCCTGATAACTAGAATCTATAGAGAACTCAAATTAAACAATAAGAAAAGTACAAACAACCCTTTCTATAAGTGGGCAAGAGATTTGAACAGAAACTTCTCCAAGGATGACAGAAAATGGCCAACAAACACATGAAAAAATTCTCATTGTCTTTATCATCAGAGAAATGCAAATCAAAACCATTCTAAGATACCACCTAACCCCAGCAAGATTAGCCCACATCATAGTCCCAAAACACCAGATCCTAGTGTAGATGTGGAGAGAAGGGAACACTTCTATACTGCTGATGGGATTGCAAACTCATACAGCCTTTTTGGGGAGAAGTATGGAGAATCCTCAAAGATCTAGAAGTAGACCTTCTATTTGACCCTTGCAAGCCCATTACTAGGTATCTACCCAGAACAAAAATTATTTTACCACAAAGACATTTGCACTAGAATGTTTATTGCAGCTCAATTCTTTTTTTTTTTTTTTTTTGCAGTTTTTGGCTGGGGCTGGATTTGAACCCACCACTTGCAGCATATGAAGCCAGTACCCTACTCCTTTGAGCCACAGGCACTGCCTCAGTTCAATTCTTAATTGCCAAGTTGTGGAAACAACCTACCTGCCCATCAATCCATGAATAAACCAACAAACTGTGGTATATGTATACCATGGAACACTATTCAGCCATTACAAAAGATGGAGACTTTATATTTATATTTACCTGGATGGAGTTGAAGAATGGAAAAATAAATATCCAATGTACTACATACTAATATGAAATCAATATGTAAATAATTACATGTTCCTAAGAACAATAAAACACTATTATAGTCCAGTTCAGTGGAAAAGGAAAGCCAGAAGGGGGAAGGGAGGACGTTTGGCAGAGGGAGGGAGGACATGAGGTGGGACTTCACCTAATGTGCACATTGTGAAGGTGCATAACACACCCCCTGGATGAGGGGCTCTTCTACAAATGGAACTTTACCCTGGAAGTGAGAACAATGTAACCTAAGTATTATACCCTGGTATTAATTTGAATAAACTTAAAAAAAAAATCAGTGCTGTGGTGATGTGAAAACTGAATTAGATTTAGATTCAATTGTATATTACATCAGCTCTTTACTACAAAAGAGAGAAATGGGTAAAGCAGATGTTATCTCTGATTAGAAAACAGGCTTTAAGAAAGAGGCTATCTTTCTAACAAAAGATCTTTCTTCACTGCCCAATTAAAATCTTATATCTCATTGATAAATGTCCCTCGGATCGAGACCCCCAAAGTCCCCTTCTTTAGGCAAGTAACCCGAGATTCAAACCTGACAACAAATATACCAAAGTCCCAGACTCTTTGTCCCAGGAAAACAAAGAAGTCCTTAGACAAGGTATGATTTGGCCTTTTAAACTAGGGGGGTAGAGGACGGGTGGAATTCCAACATAGGTCACCTTTTGTCTTACAGATAAGATAAAAGGCACAGAGGAGGGAAGAGTTTCCTCACTTCCCAGTAGAAGTTTTGGGGAACTCCCGGTTTACCTAGAGATTTCCAAATTACACCCATGCAAAACAGTTGTAATTCTATAGTCTGCTCCCTTCTATACTATCTCCACTCTATTTGGTTTTGGTTCCCTTCCTTTTATGGTACAGTTACCTTTTCTATGTCTTGTGAGCTTAACACACTCAATAAGACTCCAACAAGAGGGAAACAGAAAGAAGGGTTGTCTAGCCTATCCAACCCGGGCCCTATTGGGCTTTAGAACCCCAAGAAATCCATTTTCAACACAATCTGGTAATTCTTTTCTACCCTAAAAGAGTTTTAAGAAATCAAGTCTAGCTATTAAACTCTTGGTGTGGAACCTGGTTTTCTGTGGTAAAGGGTAAGGTAAAAATTACTGTAATCAGTAGTTCAGCTATTTTACTCAAACATTTTCCTTTCCCCTGGAAAATGTCAGGGTTAGACATAGGCTTAGAGTGTTCCCTCTGCTGCGTTAGATAAAAAGAATGAAAAGGGATATCAAGTGGATTTTTCTTTCAGGGGAAATGCGTCCCTTTTATTTAGGGGATGTATGGGAGGGTGGGGTAGGTTCTCACTGCCTGCAAATTATTCCCTTCTGTAACCAGACAAAGATTTTTTAAATTGATTTCCAACTTTAGTTTGCTTCAGAATCACCGGGGGAACTTTTAAAAGATACACATTGCTGGGCCATCCTTTCTAAGGAAAGTAATTTTGTGGTTGTAGTCTTAGTTTCACAAAGAAACATGCGTTTTAAAACAAGCATGCCTCTTGACTTTAGTGAAGGCAGGTAGTGGACCACACTCTGAGGGTTACTGCCTCACATTGCTGTCTAGAAATTACCTTCATGATAACCAAGGACAATGTGCGAAGGGTGTGTCACAGGAAACAGAGATGGTATTGTTAAGAAGGGCAAATAATGGAGAGGAAAATGAAAACCCCATAATTTACCCTAGAGTTTGATTATAATATATTTTGCCCTTTAGTTTTAATAGCTGTATTAGTTTCCTAGGGCTCCCATATAGATTACCACAAAATGGCTGGCTTCGGCAATAGAAATTGATTGTCTCACAGTTCTAAAACCAGAAGTCTAAGGTCAGTGAGCTCCTTCTGAGGCTGAGGGAGAATCCGTTCCATAACTCTCTTAATTTCTAGTAGTCTCAGGCATTCCTTGGCTGGTAGACAACATTGTCCCTGTGCATTCATATCGTCTTCTCTCACTGTAGGCCTGTCTGTGTATTCAGTTTCCCCCTTTATGTAAGTCTAACTGCCATGTAGGATTAGGGCCATCTGATGACCTCATCTTAATTTGACCATGCCCAAAGACATTATTTCCAGATAAGGTCACATTTATAGATAGTGGGAATTAGGACTTCAGCTTTTGGTGGGAGGGCGGGGGGGCGGGACAATTCAACCTGTGACAGTCGTACAAAAAGTTTTATTTTACTCTATGCTGGGACAGGTGTCAGGGATTTGAAAGGAATAAGATTCAAACAGGAAGGATGTAAACTGAGTTTACCATCCAGTTGCTCCATCCTGTGTTTTTAAACTCCTAGCTAAGGGCCTAACCTCTTTACAAGAAGGCCCATGGAAAAACAAAAACAATTAACTGAACAATTTTAGAAACCAAACCCATTCTAAGTATCAGTTAGTGATCTCTAATTCATAAAAGAAAACAACATCTACCCCAATCACCAAAGATCCTTCAACCTATTTTGCTTTGGCCTGAAGAAGAGTGTCAGATATTGAAAAAGAAAAGCAATAAGGATTAAGGAAAGAATTAATGCTGTTTTAGAATCTAAAAATACAAAGACTAAACACTGTAACTAAAGGCTAAAAACTAAAATTGGAGCAATTTCATGTGCTCTATGATTCAGAGGCTTGTTGCTAGCATAAGATACGTAATTTTCAAGACCCAGTGACAAATGAAAAAGGGGACCATCATTATCAATCCACTAAGAATGTCAATACGGTGACAGAAGAAAATTAAACCAAGCACTGGGGCCATGATAACATGAACTGCCTGTGTTCACAGCCATGAGGCCAGCCCTGCTTCCTGCCCTGGACAGAAGGATATCTGGTGGATGTAGCCTGGACAGAAGGGTATCTGGTGGATGTAGCCTAGATTTTTTGTACTCCTTAGCCTGGAGTAGCAATGAGGTTTCAGGGACTGGCCAACCCCAGTGACTTAGGGTGTCTATTTAGAACACCATAGTTGAGTGCCTGAAAACTTAAATTATACACTAATTGAATAGCAATGTCTACCAGGGGCATAGGATATGTTTTGTCATCTCTAGGAATGAGATCTGACTTTAGAAGGATATTGTATTAAATCCACTTATTTACAAAGGTATAATTTAGATATACTATATAACATATTGTAAGAATACCTTCATATAATCACCAGCTCATTAAAAATATAGAACATTTTATTTTCCCAGAAAGTCGCCTTATACCTCTTTGCAGTCTGACCACTGACCTGTTTTCGTGACTACAGATCAGTTTTGCCTGTGATAGCCCTTCACATAAATACAGTCATAGAGTCTTTACTCTTGGGTATGACTTCTTTTGCTCACAGTGCAATAATTGTGAGTTTCATTCATGTCATGGCCTGAATCAGTAGCTCACTTTATTTTACTGCTTAACAGAATTGATTGAAAAAATATACCACAATTTGTTTTTCCACTCACTGGTTGGTGGACCTTTGGATTTGTTTCCAGTTTGGGTCTCTTATGAACAAGGCTGGTGTGAACATTTGTATCCAAGTCTTTTTATCAGCTTATGTTTCCAGTTCTTGTGAGTAAATATGGAAGAGTGGAAATGCTGAGTCAGTGTACGTTTTCACTTTGTAAGAAACATTGATTGCATCATTTTACACTCTCTCCAGCAACATGTAAGGGATCTCGGTGCTCCACACTAAGTGTTGACATTCTTTTTAGGATCAGCCGCTTTGCTGGTTGTCCAGTGGTATCTTACTGAGCATTAGATTTGCACTCCCTGATGGTTACTCATGTTGAAGACTTTTTCGTGTGTTCTCATTGATCATTCCTTATAAAGTATCTGTTGAAGTCTTTCAATTTTTAAATATGGAGGTTTTGGGGTTTTTTTTTTTTTTTGAGGAAGTTTAGACTCACAGAAAAATAGAACAGAAAATACAAAGTTTCCATAAACCTTCTCTTTCTCCAACCCACACACAGAACCCACACCATCACCATCCCACACTCATGGGTTGCATTTGTTACAACTGATGAACCAACATTGTTATGTCACTGTCAAGCAACACACAGTTCACATTAGGGTGCACGCTTGGTTCTGTGAGTTTTGACAAGAGTATGACAATGTGCAGCACCGATGGTATGAACATTCATGTGCAAGTTTTGTATGACCATAACTATTTAGCTTGTTTTTTTTTTAACCCATTTTAAAGAATTAGGTTTTGTCTTCTTTTTTTACTCAGTTCTCTTAGAAAGACATTAAACCGTAGTAGGAAGCCTTACTTTCTGTTTAATCTTTGTAAGAAAAATAGTGATTACTAAAAACAAATTGTAATGCATAATTTAATCTTTTAAAAAATTTCTCTGAAATATTATCAAAATGCTTCTAATTACATTTAACAAATTAATGATGATAGTTAGATGTATATGTAATATACTCTACTTACATATGTAGAATCTCTTCAGTTTCCTTTTATACTTCTTGTGAAACATGACAAATATTCTTTCTATAATGCGTAGTTTAAAGTATGATTTCTATTTACTCAATGTAGAATTTTATAAAAGTAAAAACTCACACCACTCATGTCCTAATGAAATTATTATTGGCCCATAGAGAGAGACCAACTAAACAAAATAGAGACTGGCATTTCCATGAAAGCAGGTTTCTTTAGGACCCCCTGCTATGTCAGCTTTTGTCACTCTAGATGCTGACTTGTTGGTATAAATATATTATTTTATATTATTTACTTATATATGTGTATATATGATAAGTAACACGTAACAATATAAATGTATAATAAATGTTCCTACATAAAAAACTATCTCAAAATCTAGAGGCTTAAAATAATAACCATCTATTTAGGTCACAAACCTAAGCATCAGGGGTAGGCTCATCTTGATCTCCTGATCTTAGCTGGGCTTGTTCCCATGTCATTGGTCAGCTGCAGGTCCAGTCTGGTCTGTGATGGCCTCAGTTGGGATGGTTCATCTCTGTTCCACTGGGTTGCTCATGGTCCACTAGGGTATCTTGGGCTTATTCTCATAACTCCAGAACATGTTCCCAAGAGAGGAAGCAGATAAGCACAAGGCCTGTTTAGACTTAGGCTTATCATTTGCATAACATCACTCATACCACATTGTGTTTGTGAAGTCACGTCCCGAGGTCAGCACAAATTCAAGGGGTGGAGAAAGAGACTGTGCCTCTTGATAGGAAGAACTACAAATCATCTTGCAAAGGAGTATGAAGATAGAGAAGAGATGTCAATATTTTTGCAAAATAAAATGGAGAATTTGTTGAGGGGAAGGCCCAGGAGGATCTCGAAGTCAGCCACGGTTCTGGGAGGGCATGTGGGGATCTGGAGGTAGCAGCTATTAGCCAATATCTGCAGATATTATTTCAATATTTTAACATGCAAAGCAGGTACATAAGTAGGCACAATGGGCCCTGGAAATAACATTATAAATTTAAGTTTTAAAACACAGCAAGTAAAAAATGGCATAATCTCACTGATATGTGGAATCTAAAAATGTTGAATGTATGGAAACAGAATGAGAATGGTGGTTAACAGAAGCTGAGAGGGTGGGGAGTGGGTTCGGGTCTGGGGTCAAAGGATACAAAATTATAGTTGGACAAGAGGAATAAATCTAAGAGATCTATTATGCAATGTGGTGACTATAGTTCATAACTGATGCTTTATATTCTTAAAAATTAGATCAAAACACTCCAAGAAGATCTAGAAAAGAGAAGAAAAGAAATTCTAGAAAATCCCCTGTGGACGGGCCTATAGGGTTTTTCACCCTACCTTCCTCCCCTGCTACCCTTATTTACCCTTCACCTTTGGACCCTGTATCCCAAAAAAAGGTTAGAGGCAGTTAAATCAGGTTGAGGTCCAATATCACCGGCTCATTAACCAAGAATCTATTATTCTTCACAGCCCTCCATAGCACCAATGACGGGTAAGATTCCCAAAGTGGGGACAACCT
>CAUYPK010081759.1:0-26626 GCA_963574355.1 Loris lydekkerianus
GTGTATAGTTTTGATTTTTTTTATGTAGTATTTAAAATAAAGAGAGAGTGAAGGATGGAAGGGAGGACGGGCGGGATGAAGGGCGGAAAGATAAGAGAGAGTGAGAGAAAGAAGGAAGGTAGGGAGGTAGGAAGGAAGGAAGGGAGGGAGGAAGGGAGGAAAGAAAAGAAAGAGAGAAAGAAGGAAGGGAGGGAGGAAGGAAGGGAGGAAGGGAGGAAGGAAGGAAAGAAAAAAGGGAGGAAGGGAGGAAGGGAGGAAGGGAGGAAAGCAAGCAAGCTTCCCAGTTACATTGCCAGCAATATAGATTATTGATAAGGAGATAGTGGGAGCAAAGAGCTCACAGCTGTGGGAAAGAACAGACAACAAAAATGACAGTATCCTCCATTCTGTTTTCATACAAGTCAGTTTCTCATAGGAATTATTTTGGATTCAAGTTATTTCTGCATAACTTGATTAGATCCAACATGAACTTAGACTCAAGTTATTAACACCAGACCCATTTTGGTGTTAAAATTGATTTTTAAATAACATTTGGTAAAGCATTACTACTGCATTTTTAAAAAATACTTTGGCCATCCCACCTTGAGCTTTCTCTTTTCCCTTGCTCTTCATTTTTTATTCTTGCCTTTGACATTGGGAAAGTTAATGATGGAAGGTCTTGAAAGTGGACACATTTATTTAGAGGTCTTTGACACTCCGTAAGGCTATTTCACTTTCTGATCCTTAGTCTGGATCTTTACAAATAAGCACCTTTGGGTGAAGGCCACCTCTTTGCCTCAGGACACTCACCCCCTGGAAGGGGTTCCCTAGAGACTATTCGGCCTCCTTGGACCCATCTCACTTCCCCAGAAGGTTTGCTATTTGCTACCCCTTCTCCTTCAGACACGCATGTGTCAACTGTTTCACCTATAAACTAGAATAATTTTCTCATGTGAAGTGACTTTCATTTGAAGCAACATAAAAATGGAAGGATAATTGTAGGAAAATAGATATTAAAAATGTACACTGATTAGAACAGAGTCACGAGCCCATGAGTTCTCTTCTGACTTCCTAGAAAATGACAGCCAATGGCGTAGACCAGAGTGTCTCAGGTCTACACTAATTTGGAGGACTACACTAATTTGCACTAATTCTCCAAAATTAGGATATGAGCTGTTAACAGATGAGTCACCCCACTGATACCATAAAGGTGCAAAAACATAGCATGATGTCTGTTAACCGCCAGAGTGCCTGGTTCTTTACAAACCTTAATATAATGATAGAGTTGCTTGATGAACACATCAGACTTAGAATCAAATGAAGTGGAAATTTCTTGTAAGTATCCCCTGTAGCTCAGCTGTGGTGTAATTGGGTTTCTGATAAGATGAATCAACAACAACTTGTATTTATTAAGTTCTGACCATTTACTGAGTTCAGCCCCGAGCAACTCTATATTCCATTGTCATCTCTGGTGCCAGTACAAATAACGTGAAATCTACCAAGGCGCCATGGAAGAGTGATGTGTTCCCCTTGCTTCCTTTTCCTGCCAATTTATTAGGTGAGACATCGCACTTCTGTTCATTCTTCTTTATAATAAAGATCCAATATTCAGATGTCACACAATATGAATGACAGATGTTTGGTGCTCATTACGAGCTGGGATGTTCGGCAGCAGGCAGCATGACTGCAGTGGTGGTTAGGGGTCCCACCTTTCTGACTTTTTCCTTAATAAACTATTCCCATCACAAGAATGAGGACCTGGAAGACACAATTCTGACCAACACGGAATAAAAGGGCCTAAATCCGTTCTCCTAGAGGAACAACTAAAAACCAGGACGAAATACATTAAATGATGGCTTTCTATAACTGGACGTCAGGTTAAAAAGGACAGTGATGGGTAGGAAAAAACCAGGTGAGCTTGATCGTTCCCTGTGTGCTGTCTTGAGAAAGATTCCAGGCTGTGGTGCCAACAGTCTGGGAGGCGGAGAAACAAATTTTCACACTCTGCTGGTGGTTCTGTAAAGAGCACAGTAACTTTGAAAAATATTTTAATAGTTTCTTAAACAGTTAAATTTACACCTGCGTAAGTCCAGCTATTCCACTCCTTGTTATTTACTCAAGAAAACGAAAGCATATGCACCTAGCAAAATTTATAGGCCAATGTTCACAGCATCCTTATTTTCAGTGGCCAAAAAACTGGAAACAACCCTAGTGTTTGTTAATAGGTGAATAAACATACTGTGGTATAATCCACACCGTGTAATACTTCTCAGCTGTAATATAGAAGGATCTGTTACATGATAGCATGGATAAGTCTCAGAGAGAGGACCAAGAAAAAGAGGACATCCTGATTCCTTTTGTATACAAGGATAGAAAACTTACAGGGATCCATAGTGAAGGAAAAATCAGTGGTTGCCTGGGGGTGGGGTCCGGGGTGTTGGTGGGAGTGATTACAAAGGGATGTAATAAATCTTTTGAGAATGATAGATACGGCTATAATTTTTACTGTGTCAGGGTGTCATGCATATATATATATATATATATACATATCTATATATATGTGTGTATATATATATGTGACAAAAATTGTTGAAAAAGTGGAAATGTTATACACTTCTAATATGTGAAGTGTAGTATGTATCACTTAAAATATCTTTAATATTGTGATAACATGCATATCATAAAGATCACCGTTTTACAAAGGGTTAACTTTTTAAGTGTATGGTTAGTTCAGTAGCACTAAGTACATTCATGCTTTTGTGCAAACATCATCACTGCTCCAGAAAACTCTGAACTTATTGACACTGTATGTACTTATTTTATATTAGTAATTATATTAATCATAATTAATTAGATACCAATATGTATATTCCCATAAAGCAATTTTTTAAAAAAGAAGCCATAAATTGGAGATATTTTTTCTTTTTTCTTTCTTTTTTTTTTAGAGACAGAGTTTCACTTTATTGCCCTTGGTAGAGTGCTGTGGTGTCATAGCTCACAGCAACCTCCAGCTCTTGGGCTTAGGTGATTCTCTTGCCTCAGCTTCCTGAGTAGCTGTCACTACAGGCACCTGCACAATGCCTGGCTATTTTTTGTTGCAGTTTTGCCAGGGCTAAGATTGAACCCATCACCCTCAGTATATGGGGCCAGCGCCCTAAACACTGAGCCACAGGCACTGCCTGGGTATTTTTTCTTAACTTAAAAAAATAAAATACGGGAGAGGCTGATAATTTATGAGAACTATTACCATGTGCCAGGCCCCGGCAAAGGCCTCTGTGGACTGTATCCTTAAAACTTCACCATTCTGTGAAGTAGGTGGTATTACAATTCCTATTTAACAATTGACAATACTGAGGCCTTCTTTGGGGGAGAGGATAAAATCAAGTAACTTTCCAACTATATTCAGTTAGGAAAATGATGAAACCACATGTTGAACCCAGAAAGCTTGTTGTTATTTCAATCCTTGTTTATTCAGGAATAATTATTTTTCGAGACAGAGTTTCACTTGGTTGCCCTCAGTAGAGTGCTGTAGCGTCACAGCTCACAGCAACCTCAAACTCTTAGGCTCAAGTGATTCTCTTACCTTAGTCTCCCAAGTAGCTGGGACTACAGGTGCCTGCCACATGCCTGGCTATTTTTAGAGATGGGGTCTTGCTCTTGCTCAGGCTGGTCTCGAACCTGTGAGCTCAGGTGATCCACCTGCCTCGGCCTCCCAGGGTACTAGGATTACAGACTTGCACCACCGTGCCTGGCCCTATTCAGGAATAATTTTTCAATGAGGAGAAAATGGCTGTGCTTCTCATTTTAACTTCATTTTGAGTTAAAGAAATCTGAATCTTCTGAAAAAGATTCAGAAGTATTTCTGAAATATAAAACAGTATTTTTTCTCATAATTCATTTTATTTTTACCAATTTTTGAGGATATCTCTGTGTCAAGCACTGCTCCAGAAGCTGTGATACAAGTATGAACAAATAAAGAAAAGCATGACCCTTGCTTTTAAAGTTTCATGTAATCTACAAAACTATTATAGTATAGTGGGTAGATGGAATAATGTGATAATGGAATTATGTACAAATGACAATATTTATTTCTTCTTTTGGGAGGCTTCAGAAAAACTTTATGGAGTAGTATAAGCTTAATTCAGATATATATATATGTGTATATATATATATATATATATATATATATTTTTTTTTTTTTTTTTTTTTTTTTTTTCCTAGATAGACAAAGGGGAGAAACGAAGAAAGAAGTTTGCAGGTTACAGAAACAACAAATACAAATGCAAGCAAGCAAGATGCTCTAAAGAAGCAAAATGTGTTCAAAGGCAGAAACCAGTAGGGAGTGAGCTTTTAAGTTAATATGTTACAGAAAGAATCATCACTATTTGAGTTGGAAATTTCTGGAAAGTAAGCAATGTTGATGCAGGCTGTGTTAGGCTATCTAATTTCTAAAACTATTTCAACATAAAACCCATTGTGTTTTGTGACTGCGAGGCAGCAAAAATAGATGAACTTGGTGAGGTTAACACACTTCAGGTCACTGTGTGTGACCCAGGATTCTAAGTGGCTTGGCATCTCTAAGTGGTGTATCAGAAAAATGAAAATAATTTAGGTCTGGACTAAACTTTCAGCGGTTAGCTAAATTTTACATAGTAATAAGTTATTTTAATTAATAGGCAGATGCTTATGAAACATGTTATACAAACGGTACACTTGCAAGAATGTTATAAAACTATTTTTCTATATCCCCTTCTTTTTATGAAAATGGAGCACTAGAAATACCAAAACTTCTAAAGCTCGTTTTCCCCTGAAAGGAGTCCTATGGAATTCGCTCTTACTCTTCCTTGGGAAATTTTAAGTCTATAATTTTTAGTACCATATAAACAGAGGCTTCTTAGTTATCTTCTTAAACAATCCCTGGTTTTACTTTTATAGATTATTGACTCAATTTATAAACGTGGCATTGACTTTGGAGAAACCTCCAAGGCTAGTCTTGTTTGTTTGTTTATTTTAAAGGCTAGAATTTCCTGAAGATTCTGAAGCTTCGGTTTGCATTTATTATGACTACCCCAGGGACTGATAGGAGTCTGAAAACACGGGCAGAGTTATTACGAGAAGTCCTCCTGAGCTTATTTCAAGAACATTTCTATCTGTGAGGACTATTATCAAGGCTGAAGCTATCGCACTGTGTTGCTCAAAAGCATGGTAGAGAGAAACAGAAGGAAAAAAGGTAAAAAAGAGCATTGAATTGAGCAAGAGCAATGGAACAAAACACCAGTTGATTTTTCCACATTCTTACGTAAAACTGAATGACATAGAAGCCAAATTATCAAAATCAAAATACTAAATCCCCAGAACTGCGTTTATCAGAATGTCCGGGATGGTAAGGATTTACAGAGCACTTAACTCCGTCTGAGGCCACTTAAATGCGATAAGTAATTTTGCAACACACTCCCCCTCCGTGTTTTAAGAGGAGTGGGAACAGAGCAATTTGTGTTCTGTTCAACTTCAGCTTAGTGATGAAAAAATAAAGTAAGTGGCACCCTATAGAAATAGTAACAGCTCCCTGGGAAAGGGACGATATACTCTTTGGAAATTCATTGGCAACCTTTTCCTAGGTAAGTTATACTTGACCGAGAGGGCATCTCACATCTGAGAAGAACAAAATGTATCACACTAAATCCACACTCTCGTGCTTTAATAAGGTAAACACGAGTTCACTTGCTGTACGCTCACTCCCTCTCTCCCTGGCCTCCCTACCCCTTTTCTCTCATCTCTTCCCCAAATCATGGCAGTCTATGACTCTATGTAGTCAAGTATGGCATACAGCACATGCAAATAGTGGTGGGAATCAGTCTTATCTTTCAGTTTCTCTTCTATAAAGCTTCAGATATAATAGCATCTCTTTCTGAAGATGATCTTGAAGATCACACTTGGTCTGCATTGGGTGCTCAGCACTTAGTGGCTATGAGCCCTGTTTAATTGTTGTTTTCATTAATATCAAAGCCATATTTGGAGAACGAATGAGAGAGATTTAGAGTTCATCTGAGATTGTAATATCTCTGTATCTTTTGGACAAACACTACCCTGGAAAGGAAATATTTTGGTTTTGGTAGCAGGGAGATAATGTGCAGATTAAATGTGCCACCAAAACAGAAGGTAGAAATCAGTGCCAGCCTGTATATTTACTTAACACAATGAAAGCATCTTTTAAAAAACTTAATGGTAGTTGCCCTATTTAATTTGAAAACTGCTACTGGCTTCAAGATTTTAAATGTGATCTTACCCAGAATTTCAGGTTAAAATGATTCTAAGGTTATTACTAATATTTCAAGAAGGCTGACGGTACTGCTCCAAAGTGAGCCCAACATCCAGAGGGTTCTGGACCTTAGGGCATAAGTTTTTCTGCTTCCCTTCTAGCTCCAGGAAGAACTAGAGACCATCTCAGCCTTGCAAATGCAAAATGAATCTCCAAACACTATGAAAGAGTTGAAGGCACCTCTACTCATCACAACATACTATGGTAATATAGTAGTCTTTTGTTTGTAGTAATACAGCCTAGCTATGGTAGAAAAATTGAATCAATGAAGAATGCTTACTTTTTAGTCTATTCTATTTCTTATAGCACATATTTGCACAGAGGGAAAAGAAACTAGATTTTTCAAGGCAGGAGAAAACTTTCATGAATTAAACCATGAATCACAGGGTGTTTTAGAAAAGTGTTTCTTAGATCTGTGGAGACAAAATACTAGCAATTATGAAATTGCTAGTATTATATCCAACTGGCAGATAAATTCAGAATTTTGCTGTGATTTCTTTAAATATCGAATTTTGACACTACTTTTCTTAAAGCTACAGGGTTCATATGATATACCCTATTGACAAAAACTATGCTTCGTACTTGTTTTCTTAAGCTACAAATTAATTATTTCAGTACTCACTTAACTACATCTCCCAATTGAAGTCCAATTTTAAGTACAGGAAATAAAATGAGGCCCTTCAAATAAATGTATCCCCAAATATCAAATGTTTCAAATAAATTACTTTTGAATCCTACGTTTAGTCTTTGTAATAAAGTCTCCAGTCATTTATGTCAAAATTGGACCTCCCAAATGGAGTTACTGTATACCTATTTCCACCCTCAAGCCTCACATTTGGTTCACAAATCAAGTAATTATAAGTACAAAGGGACTTTGGGAAGTGAAATCACTTTACTGGCACATGCAAGTAAAGTATGGATGCTCAATTTCCATCTTAATGCATGCAAATACTGTGCAAGGGGGGCCCCCACACTCTGAGCCCCCACTCCCCCACAGCCCTTGCTTTAGATATTAGATTTAAGGTAATATCCTGTTACCCAGAGCATGTTGAACAACATTCTGTGTGAGAATTGTCTCTAGTTATATTTTGGTCTACATTTCTTACTTTCCTTTATAGTAAATATCGATTCTCATACTTAAGATATTTTTATCTTTTGCCTAAGAAGGTTGGGATATTACTGTATTTCATTTTATAACGCAACCATATATATTTCTCTTTTGTTTCTATAATTCTTGTAGGCCTTCCCTGGATCTAGGGTTTACTAAGTGTAAGGCCTTCCTGTCCTCATATGAAAACTGTATGTACAGCTGTACACAGCAGTCCAACTCAAATGGTTAGGGTACAGGTTTAGTCTTACAAATGAGGTTCAAAATTAGAGTGATTTACCAAGCAGTAAGTTTATTTCTCTCTCTCAGAATGATTGAGTAATTGAATATAAACAGAGTAAGACCAGGATGGCAGATTCACAGTGTCAGGACTCTGGCTCCTTCTCTTTTGCTTTTCTGACTATCTTAGGGTGTTGTCCTTGAAGGAACTCAGGAAATTTTGCCCCCAAATATGACTCCCTGGTATAAGGAATATTTTGAATTGATGCCCATTCAAGGTCAAGAAACACTGGAAGGGACCTTCCCTCTATCTAAAAGAACTGGACCAAGTAGATCAGAAGCTCAAAGGGGGCAATTGATTTCCCTTCCCCTTCCTTTTATCTTTGTATATTGCAGAAATAAAGGTTGAGAATGTAAACAGACCTAGCCCAAATCATTTCAGTCTGTTTCTTCCATTCATTTGTCCTCCCTGGCAACTATTTATCACCCTACACTCCTCAGTTCTCACCTCCCCTCTAAAAGGCGTGTATACAAATAGCTGAACTCCATCAGAAAGTTGGATTTTCTCTGGGTTTTCTTCCCAAGTGCATGGTAAATAAATATTTTCTCTCATTAATCTGCCTTAATGGTGAGTTGATCCTTCAGCAAACTTTTGGGAGAAAGGGTAAGTTTCCTCTCATCCCTCCAACGTGACGTAGCTCACAGGGTCTCAAAACCCCTCTACCCTCCTGAGACCTGACAGAGGAAAACTGGGCTCCGCCAGCCGGCATCACAGTGAGGTTTCTTACTTACCAGTCCAGCTCCGGTTTTCCTCTCTGTGGGCTCTGGTTGAGCAGATGGTAAAAGATCATCGCCCTTCAAAATTTAAACTAAGTGAGAAAGAAGTTTCTGTGTATCATTAGTTTTGTGAGCAACTCTGAGATTACTATATTTTTTTGGTACTTTGTGGTGTATGAATAGTCACATTGTCTGATTCCATCTCCTCTCAGAAATAGCTTTTATTGTGGTTATTGAGCGGGTTTTTTTGATTGTATGGTTGGTTGGTTTTTGAGGCAGAGTCTCACCCTGGCATCCTGGGAAGAGTGTCATGGCATCATATCTCACAGCAACCTCAGACTCTGGTGCTCAGGCGATCCTCTCACCTCAGCCTCCTGAGTAGCTGGGACCACAGGTGCCTGCCACACGCTGCTAGTTTTTCTATTTTTAGTAGAGATGGTCTCATTCTTGCTCAGGCTGGTCTGAACTCCTGACCTCAAGGAATTCTCCTCCTGCCTTGGCCCCCCAGAGTGCTAGATGACAGGCATGAGCCACCTTGCCAGGCCTATTGTTACTGTTACATTTGTTCTTTCTTTTGTGACTTGTCTTTGTACTTTGTTTTTAACATAGGAGGTTAGCACTGTGGGCCTACCACCCCCTAAGACTGATGTTCCAGCTGGCCCTGCAGACTAGCCAGTTACACAGCTCTGACTAGTCCTGAGTCGTACAGGACAAAAGTTCCTACAGGTCCCTGAAGACATAACAATTATGAGGTCTCCCTCTTGTCCTGTTTTATGTGCTGAGCTTGTCTTCTGGTTGAGTGGGAATTCTCTCCTCAGTCTCTGTCATTTAGGGGGAATGTATTTTCAGGAACATGTCAGGGGGCCAGTCTGAAAAGACTGAGGGTCTGAGACACATGAGATTCTAAGCAGCCCACTCCTTGTACTGAATCTGACAAGCTCTAGGGTAAGTTTTGTCTTAAGATGTCCTATCTTGTCTGTCCAAGTGTGAATTTTTTAGGAATCTTGGAAACTGCCTTTTCTAGGAAGAAGCATTGGATTAAACTGCCTTCTCTGTAAAGAGGCATTGAATTCAGTTGCTTTTGGAGTAAATATACTATTCAGATTAATGACAAAAGATGGATACTTTAAATGAAAAGAATTTAACACTTTTTATAAAAAATTTAGAGATCTCTTATTTGGAATAATTGCTTTATTTGTATAAACAGAGAAATTACATTATAAGAAAGACTCATAATGGTTTGGCTAATCTTAAAAATTATTTTGATAAAATTAAAGAGCAAATATCTGTTCTAAAACAAAGTTTATAAAAATCCTTTGAACACTATCCTTGTGGGAATAATGGCAGAAGACACTTTGCCTCATGGCTAATAGTTAAGGTTCTATGATTTCACTTCAGCAGCCTGGGAATAAGCCTGTTCCGGTTTTGATGTTTGTATAACTTTGGTCATTCATTGATTTTCTTCTCTTCTACGCATTACTCTCGCTTTCTTGTATTCTATAGAAACATACAGGGTTTTTAGAGATTTATGGTCAGCTAAAAAACTGGGACCCTAGAAAATATGGCTAGACAAAATTGTGAGTTACACCTTGCTTGTGGCTCCAGAAGGCTTTTCATTATTGAAGTTGATTTTGTGGTTTTTCTGGATCTTGTAAAAACTGCTCTCCACCTCATAAGAGATCTCTCTTTCTTCCTGGATTAAGTTATAACCTTGGTTAAGCCTTATTGATTTTATTCAAAAGGTTTCTTTTATTTAAAAGTTCAAAAGTTAAAATGTCTTGGCTAAAGTTTCATCCGTTCATCTTCATTTCTTTCTATTCTTTTCCTCTTAGCCAACCATGGAGCTTTGGCCAATTAAAGGCAGCCAACCTTTCAGACTATGTGCCGAGCTGTGATCAGTCCAGCTATTTCTAGTACCTGTATGTCACTTTCTCTTTTCCGAACCTCTTGTACTTCAGCTGCCCAGCATGTGAATTGTTCTAAGCTTAATTAAACTCTGTTAAATTTAACATTTATCAAGAGTGGGTTCTAAGATAGAGCTCCAAGAGACCCCAAGAACACTGAGCCCAAGCGAGGTCCCTGTGGGACAAGTTGTCCTTTGCTTTCTCATTGCAATGGAGGCTACTGGGTAAGCTCTCTCTCAGGTTACAAAGTGGGTAAGTTCTTACTCAGGGGTAAGCTCTCTCTCAGGTTACAAATTGGGTAAGTTCTTACTCAGGGGGTAAATTCTCACTCAGGTTACATAGTGCCATAGTTTGTGTTTTGAGTTTTCTGAGTTTAAACAAAATTTTTGATACTAACTAGTTTCAAACATTGTGACAGAAACTAAATTGGGTTTGGGATCAGATTGGATCTGACAATTAATTAGCTTACATGCAGTAAGGGGCCTCAAATACTGGGCTGGATAGGACAGAAATTAATAGTAAATGGCAATACGGCGGGGGAGGTACAAACTCCAGCTTTCAGGAATTTGCAGAGATTTCTGTGTTCTCTCCATTTGTACCTTTTGCTTGTGAACTTGGGTACAGAAAAATCATTGCTTAAGTTGATCATGGACAGCTGAGAACCAAAGCCAAGATTTAAGGTAAAAATAGGATCCTTGATTTCTAAAGAGCAGAGCACCCTACTTCCTGGTAGTGCCTACCTGTGCCTGTGTAAGTAATAGGCCTTGAAAGCAATGTCTACGGCATACAAAAATGACAAAATCTGCCCAAAAGCAAAATTGTTACCTAGTTAGTAATTGCTTAGAGCAATAAAGTAGGTAATTACAAAATTGATAGACTGAATACAAAGGAACAGTAATATCTAATAGCTGACAAACTTTTTATGTAAGAGCTATTAAAGCTGCTTCTGTCTCTATGTCTGTGTATCTATAGGTATAATTTGCATGTGATATTTTACTTCCAAAGCATAGAAAAGAGCTCTGATTGTTTGAAATAGTAAGTGCTTAAGTCAAATATTTTAGTAAGAAGATACAAACTAACTCAAATGGTTTGTAGTTCATGTGACTTTAAGTATACAGTAATTGACTTCTGCTCCGCTTTTTTTTTTCATTCTATTACATTCTGATTTACAATTTCTCTTTAACTATTAGTCAGTATAGATTTCCATACCTCGTAGTTAATCTCCTTCAGTATTCTCTCATTCTCTAAGCTGATGTAGACTCCATAACATTGATGATCTTTTGCTTTGGAGACAGGGTGCCGTCTTTGACTCAGGCATTCTTTTAAAGACTCTAGCTAAATGATGCTATAAAGCCTCCAGTCTGGACTCCAGCTTAGGATAAAATACCCTAGGGTACTCAAAAGCTTACTCCAAATTCCTTGAGTGAAATTTATCATAGTCCTCACTAGAACTTGTGCATTGGCCAAAGGAAAGGTGCCATTATTTATTCAGAATCCAAATGTGCCTTTGGAGTCTGCTGTGCCTTTGGCACTATTAGAAATCCTCATTTCTTAATTTCTTCTGACACCCCTGTTGCCAATGGACCTATGATATCAGGGAGTTGTATATTGGGCCAAACAGACTCCCTGTGACCTGCTTTTTTAACTTTTTGATTTTCACTTATCTCCCATCACAAGGGACATATGTGCAAATGTGGGATAATTAAGAAAAGGAAAATATTAATATATAGTTGATATTGCCCTGGAATGTACAATATCTCTAATCAAATTGTTTCTCAGTGTACTGTTTGTAAATCTCATTATGTCTCTGGAGGACACTGGTCACTAAAAGCCCAGACTATCCTTTTAGGCACTCCAACTTGACTCTATAGCTTTACCTCCAGCTCTAGGCTTTTCTCACTGTTTACTTATTGTTTGTGTGGTTAGCGGATGGACTGGATTATTATGACTGGCATACAGATGCTGCAACAGTGGTAAAGAAATTACTAACTGAAATTATTCCACACTTTCATATTCCTTTATGGACTGATTCAGATCAAGGGACTTATTTTAAACCACTTGCATGCAAAAGCTCTGGGGTACTTATTTAAATTTCATACCACATACCATTCCTAAGGCCTCAAGGCAAGTGTAATGTAAAAATCTAGAAACAAAAATGATTTTGAAAAAAAGTCTGTCAAGACACTGGACTTAAATGACCAGAAACATTACCTTTGGTCCTTAACAAAATCAGAAGAGGTCTAATTAGGAAACATGTTTTTTAACACCCTTTTAAACAGTATTCTACCCTGTATCACACCTGTAATCCTAGCACTCTGGTATGCTGAGGCAGGTGAATCACCTAATCTCAGGAGTTTGAGACCAGCCTGAGCAAAAGTGAGACTTGTCTCTACCAAAAATAGAGAAATTAGCTGGGAGTTGTGGTAGGTACCTGTAGTCCCAGCTACTCAGGAGGCTGAGGCAACAGGATTGCCTGAGCCCAAGAGTTTGAGGTTGCTATGAGCTGTGATGCCACAGCACTCTACCCAGGGCAATAGAGTGAGACTCTCTTAAATAAATAAATAAATAAATAAAATACTGTTCTGTCACCCCATGCAAACTCCTAACTGAAAGGTCATGGGTTCCAACCTGAACTTATTCATACATTACACTAGCTTTTTATCTTGCATGGTGACAATGTGTATAAGTAGTTCCTGCCGAGATAGCCAGCATGTTAGAGACTTGATTATCTGACATCCTCTGTTTCCAGATACTCCACTTTAAATGCCCCCAAATTACTAACTTAAGCTCTTTCATTTGTAAAGTGACACCACACAGATAGACAAAATGTGATGTTATAGAAAACCCACTTGTATATCACAATTTTAAATTCTCTTTGGTGCTCAGGACCAGCATTTAGAACTCAGGAGATTGAAAAGGCAATTTTAACTCCATGGTAATAGAACAATAGTTTAATACCATCAGGAAAGTATTTGGGGGCACTTCAGTTAGAAGTAAACAGTTTGTTTCTATTTTGAAAATTGCTGTCTCTTGGATGCCCTGACACCCCAACAGGGAAGAGTTTGCATGATTATTGGTTAAAAAAAAAAAAAAAAAAAAATGCTTCCCACTCCAGGTGAATAGAGGCTGTGATCTATACTTCTTAGAAGGCAATCAACATATTCCAACAGATTAATGAAGGCCTATTTCCAAAAAGGGGAGACAGATTTACTGGGGTATGGAGAAATGTATTTTGTTTTGTTTTGTTGTTTTCTTCTAGTGCTTTTACTTTTTAACATAGAAATATTAATTTAACTATAGTTCATTCATTCATTTGTAATTTCTCTTTGGGTACAATTTGAAGCATGTATTCAACTAACTTTTTCCTTCAAAGTCCTCATACCACTTACTGAGCAGTTCATATTTCCCACCATACTTTCCTTTGAGATTACATGCTATCAACACATAATCACCACAGCATTTTCCCTGTAACAACCTGTGAGGCTAAATAAATTAATCGTAGCTATAGGCATTATTAGAATTCAAGCCATTATTAGAATTCAATAAAACTCATCATGTGCTTTAGAACAGGAGCCTAGCAAAGTGTGGCAGGTAGGCCAAATCAGGTCCACCAGTTGTTTTTTATAAATAGAGTTTTTAAATTTTTTTTTAAATTAAATCCTAGCTGTGTACATTAATGCAATCATGAGTTACAATGTGCTGGTTTTATATATCATTTGAAATATTTTCATCTAACTGGTTAACACAGCCTTCATCGTGTTTTCTTAGTTACTGTATTCAGACATTTATACTCTACACTTAGTAAATTTAACATGTACCCTTGTAAAATGCACCTAGGTGTGGTCCCACCAATCACCCTCCCTCCACCTATTCTCCTCCCTCCCCTCCCTCTGTCATTATATCTGTCATTTTCTACTTATTTATTCTCATTCTAATCTATGTTCTTGTTTTCCTTTTCATATTTCTTTGTTACTAGACTACTAACCCGATGGCTCTTTCCACAGCTGCTAACTCAGTTTTAATGTATAAAACTTGGCTGTGCAGAAACTTTTTAGTTTGATCAAGTCCCATTGTTCATCTATTTTAGAGAAGTTCAGGCTGTTCCCTCCTCACTAATAGATATGATTTTAGCAAATAATGGAAACACAATTTTCTCCCAATGAGAAGGAAAAAGGAGCCTTGTACTTATCTTTGAACCCAGTGGCACCAGTAACTTAATACTAAGGAAATTAGACTTTTCTTTATATCCTTGTCTCCTGGGCAAAAAGAAAATTTCATCATAATAATTATATAACCAAGGAACAGTGTAAATTCATGCTTTTAGGTCCAAATCATATACAAACATGATAACTGAGTGTGATCCTCTACTTATTATCATTATAAAAGTTAAAGCTTTTCTCTGATCTCTTCCTAAGATTTGTCTTCCTAAGAGATAAAATGCTACCAGCCTGCCTTTTGAGAGCTTAACAAACAAAAAGTAAGTCAATCAGACTAGATAAACATTTTGACTCTTGATTTCTTGAAGGTAATTTTTTTCTCCTATTTATTTCTTAATAATTATTTTCTTCATTAATCACATTGCTTTTTATCTTTATTTTGGCTCAGAAACTAACACATGTGGTTGTTTTTGTATTATCTTTTCCCTACCATCTTCCAAAATAAAACACTGTGAATCTGGCGTGCTAAGAAATTCAGGGGTTTGGGCACATATGATCTTCACTCAGCTATAAGCTCTGATACTTACAAGCCGTTCAACTCTGTGTAATTTATTCTACCCCTCTTCCTTTCTCTCTTCCTTTTACTTTTATTGAAAGAGATATTACAAAACAATTACAGTGCAAAAAGTTCAATAATAAACCTAAGCACAAGACACCAAGAGAACATTTTTTAAAAGGAATATTTTATGTGAAAGGTTTAGCTGACTATCATGGCTAGAATATTCAGGATAGGACACTCTTAACAGAAATGAAAGAAGTCTGTTTTATGGAATTTCTGTGTTAAACCTTGTAGATTAATGTTTAATCTCCTGGGTGTGGCAAACATTCAGCATCCAAATGTGGGATTGATTACAACATAAAGTCTCATGGCCCATCCTCACCTGTATTGCATGAGTGTTAAGCAGAAGTTGCAGGATGATTCAATTATGTAACCAGTTTGCAAACTATATCCTTCCTCACTCTACTACACAAGTGAATTGGCTGTTTATAATAGCATTGATAGCTTTCTGTTTTAACAATTAATATGTGATATGACAAAACTGATAACTTTAAGTACGTTATTTCACTTAATTTTCACAAAAAACGTTAAAATGAGTATCATTACAATGGTCATTTTTTTAAGTGAGGGATTTTACTTAGAGAGGCAGAATAAATTTCCCAGAGTTGCAGAGCTGATATTTGAGTGGAGACAATGTGACTCCAGACCTGTCATCTTAACAAGCATAATCTATAGACACCAAGAAAGATTCAACATAACTTCTGTGGTTTCTATTTTTTTTTTTTCTTGGCCAAAATATTCATCACCTAATTTTAATTGTGAGAAAACACTGCACAAGTTTAAATTGAGAAACATCCTAATAACTGCTGAGTACTCTTCAAAAATGTCAAAGTCAGGAAAGAAGAGAGCAATGTTACATAATAGAGGGCAGCCAAGGGAAGAAGGGAGTAAGCAACTAGTTCAGCCATTAAAAAAGATGAAGATTTTGCAACTTTTGTATTTGCCTATATGGATTTGGAGAACATTCTCCTAAATAAAGTATCTTAAGAATGGAAAAGCAAGCATCCCATGTACTCAATATTATGTGGAAACTGGAAGATCAACAACTGCAGGCCTACATGAAAGAAAAACACCTTTAAATCCACCTAAGGGGTACAATGTTGAGTATATGGGATACTTCCTGGGTGAAGGACTCAAATGCAGCTCAGATTTTACCTTACAAATGCAAATAATGTGAATTAATCATATATATCTTATTAATCTGAAATAAAAAAAGAATTAAAAAAAACTAGATGTTATATATGACCTAAGATGTGATGCTTGAACAAGAAAGCATGTGAAAAAACATAAGGAACACTTTTACACTGCTGGTGGGACTGCAAACTAGTACAACCTTTTGGAAGGCAATATGGAGAACCCTCAAAGAACTCAAGCTAGACCTCCCATTTGATCCTGCAATTCCACTACTGGGCATCTACCCAGAAGGAAGACACCTGCACTAGACTGTTTATTGCAGCTCAATTTATAATCACCAAAATGTGGAAACAGTCTAAATGCCCACCAACGCATGAATGGATTAACAAGCTGTGGTATATGTATACCATAGAATACTATTCAGCCATTAAAAAAGATGGAGATTTTACATTCATTGTATTAACCTGGATGGAAGTGGAGCACATTCTTCATAGTAAAGCATCCTAAGAATGGAGAAGCAAGAATCCTATGTTCTCCATTCTGATATGAAGACAATTAATGACCTAGTACATGGTGGGGGGTGGGGAAGGAGAGCAGAGAGAAAGGAGGAGGAAGTAGAGTTGGGGAAGGGAAGTGAGAGAGAGGGAAAAAGAAAGGGGAGTGGAGGAAGGGAAGAGCAGAGAGATGGAAGGGTGTCATGTTGTGTGACACACCTTTTGGTGGTGGGACACAATTATAAGAGGGACTTTACCTAACAAATGTAATCAATGTAACCTGGTTCTTTGTACCCTCAATGAATCCCCCAAAACAACAAAAAGAAACAAAGAAAAAAAAAAAGGACAGTAAAAAACCTGATGTTAGTTTAATAAAGTCTGTAGTTCAGTTAATTAATTTCCTACCTTTTGTCATTCCTTATGGTTAGATATGATGTTAACATTAGGAAAACCTTAGTAAGGGGTACACGTGAACTCTATAAACTGTTTTTGTAAGATTTTAGCAAAAGCACATTTAATTGAAAATAAAAAAGTAAAATAAGAACAATTTAATAACTTTTCCCAATTTCATTAGTTGATTAGTAGTAACGTTTTGATTGGAATCAAGGTCTCTATTTTTCATTTCCCTACAGCAAACTACATTTGGATCAAAGTATATATTCTCTGGTTTAGGAAACAAAGCCAGTACTTTCCAAGTATTTACTTTTATATTGTTTGGGAATATCAATAACTTACTTAAATAAATGCTTTAGTCTTAAAATTTTTATAACAACTTATATAAATGAATCCTAAGAAGAAAAGAATTCCCAAATAAGAAATGGATAGAATTTAATCAATCAATTGAATTGTTCTTTAGCAATATTGTCAGTCAAATCTATCTAATCAGCAGTAAAAATTATGTACACATTTAGGCTATTTCTAATAAGAACAAGTCATTGGCCATATTCTATCAAGATAAAAAGGCACATTTTATGTTAAAATACAAATTTTTAAAAATTCACCTTCAGTTTAGTGTGATGTAACAATCCTACCTTGTTACAGCTAGATAGGAAAAGTTGTGGGAAAATGTCCAAGTCCATTAAATCTACATAAATCCATGGATTAAGATAAAAGTACATGTGGAAAGAAAGACTTGCTAAAGAAAATTCTGCATGAGACATAGCCTGAGGCTTAGAAACGTCTACACTGAGGATCTAATGTCATCCAGAAAATAAAATCCTTCCTAAGTAGGAGTCAGATGAATTAATACAATAAAAAGAAGATTATTAGGGCATAAGTTTGGGCTCAAGTTTTCTTTCTTGCCTCAATATTGCCAATGATTCACTCATGTAACTTTAGATAATTACCTTTGGCCCCTAATGCCACAAAGTGAGATAAACCCTTTTAATAATAATTTCTTACTGCTTTATCATTATTATAATTTTACATCGTGCATAGTATGAGTCTTTGATAAATCATTAATATGTAGGGACATTTTATATTCCTGAAAGAAAGCATAAGTATTTTCTTAGTATGTCTTCTAAATGGAAAGAAAGCATTGTTTGTTGAAAAAAAAGCAAAGTATGCTATAAGGGCTACTTCTGAGCTTTGAGGAATCATCTTTACCAGGTAAGAGAAATGTTTGAAAATACTCTTCAGCAAATTGCAAGGATGGAGGGTACTCACATACTTCCTCTTATCACATAATAAAATGATATAATAAATTGAGTGTTAGGTATAGATTCTTTGCTCAGAATTCTTGCCTTTGTTCTAAGAGATACTTTGTAAATAAAATGGCCAAGTTGAAAAGCTGAGTAAGCACTTTTAAAGCCCTCAAACTGTGGTAGTACTGGTGAAGGCATAGGTTACACCTTTTGTACTTTTGTACACTCATAATGTTATTAAAACAGTAAGTGAAAACTTTCAAGGGACAAGAATAGTTTTAGAGAACATAAAAAAAATCTCTTGATAGAATTTTTTTGTTTTCTAAAGAGGCTGATCTCTCTGAGAGTCTCTGGGTTGTCATATTTTTCTCTCTAAGGAGGAATCTGATCATGTTAGAGTAAAACGGAAACAAAGAGTAGAAATCTCTTGCCAAATTATGTTTGAAACCAGATTAACTTTCCACTGTGAAGACAGTGCTGAGTCAGAGCATAAATATACCTCTGACTTCTGAAATAAAACATATTCCAAAATCCAAAGAATACACATTTTTTATATTTCAGTTTAATAGTTGGCAGTTATTGGTTCTCTACACAGAAGCTTTTCCCCTCTAACATTATGAAAAGAGTCTACTCTGAGTTCCCCTAGTGTTAAAATGCTGGCCAAGTTCACCGGTAGCCTATTTTCCTGTAACTATTGCAGTAACACTTATCCCATCCTACATTATCACAGGAGATTTGGCACTAAACAAGGATCTCTTAACAAAACCCTTTCCGTGGGAAAGCTGAGTGTCAGCATGCACAGACGTGAGAAAGAAATGACGGTTCCTAACAAGTTACTGTTCTCTCTGCTGGAGAACACAACTACTCACTGAAAGTGAGCTCAGATGGTTGGTACATTTGCTGGCTAATGCACAAACCAAATTTTCATTATTAAAATGAAAATTCAAGTAGACAGCAAAATCAATCAAATAATTCACATGATGAATTTTTTTAAAAATGTAATTTCTGGATACAAACTAACTTATGGCCATTTTTCTTGTATTGGAAAAGAGCCCTTTCCTTAAGAGTGGATCTACCCATTAATGTGTTTTGTATTTTCTTCTTTCTTAACACACTCTTAATAATATTCACTAATTTCTTTGTCTATATTAGCAAACAATAAAACCCCAACTTGGAAATGCTTAGTTTTCAAATCAATAGTCAGTAACCCAAATATCACCCCCTGGTATGGTCCTACTTCATACCTATTGAGTCTGCATTTTAATAAAATCCCTGGATGATATACTACACATTAAAGTTTAGAAGTTCAATTTCTTCTATTAAGTTGGCAGAGATGTCTGCTTTGACTTTATGGCATTTGATAAATATGATTATCCTTTGATTCTGAAAAAGTGAAAACCAAGTTATTCTATATATGACAAATGTGTGTGTGTCACAAAGGTTTATAATTTAGGACTATTCCAGGGGCACCTATATAAAAATTAAAGTTCTAATCTTACCTTAAATCACGTATGTAAGCTCATAAAAATTTATCTAGAGTTTTTAGGCTGGGCACAGGGGCTCATGCTTGTAGTCACAGCACTGTGGGAGGCTGAGGCAGGTACATCAACTGAGCTCAGAGGTTCAGGATCAGCCTAAGCAAGAGCAAGACTCAGTCTCTATTTAAAAAAAAAAAAGAAAATCTAGGCGGGTGTTGTGCTAGGCGCCTGAAGTTCCAGCTACTTGGGAGACTGAGGCAAGAGGATTTCTTGAGTCCGGGAATGTGGAGTCCAGGTTGCTGTGAGCTATGATTCCAGGGCACTATACCCAGGACTATAGATTGAGACTCTGTCTCAGTAAATAAACACATACATATATACATAACAGAAAAATAATCTAAAAAACATTATCAAAGATTTGTTTTAAAAATTATTTGAAACAAAGAATAAAATTAATGGATTACATAGTCTATTGTTTACAGATTATAATATAGGTAAAACTGCATTTTTTTACACTATATCATTACTATAATTACTGATGAACAAGAAAATGTAGACTATAAACAATTTTGTACATTCCTTCTGGGCAGGAACAGTGCCTCACTGGTACGGGCTAAACACAAGGGATGTAATAAATCACACATAGTGGAATCTAAAAGAAATTGTCAAATGAATTATTATGTTCAAGTATAACTGTTTTCTTAGATCACAAACTGATGAAAGGTCTTCTCTTCTAATTCTCATCTAATAGAATTGTTATGAACTCCTGGCCCTTTTTCCACTAGGGTCTTTGTTGTTCATGATTTCTCCTGGCCATTATCTTTCACTTCCAAATTCACAAGGTGGTATTTCAAAATGCCTTTGCTATTGACTTTGTTGTTCCTATCAAACAAAAGTAAGCAAAGCATAGTTATTGCAAGCAAAGTATAGTTATTGTAACTAGATGTGGTTTCATCTTTCTTTATGTTAACTGAGAGGCACAGAGTGTTCTCCTCAACAGGATTATACCTTCATTAGTCTCAAAAATTAATGATAACATTTTGGTCTTCCAGGCCTGTCTCAAAGAGTTAGAATTTGAGACACACAGAAAAGCGTCCAGTCCACAAATATGTAAAAATACCTGTAATACCTAGAATTGTGTTTAGATCACTGTTGAAATGGACATGAACAAGGAAAGAGTTTCTGCTTTCAATTAGAAAAACAGGAAGCATATAAAAAGTGACAATAAAAAGGATAAAGTGACAGATGGTGATAAAAATTAGGGGGAAATATAGAAACAAAGAGATGTGAAGAAAAGAAAGTAGGAGTGGGAGGCTATTTTAGGTTGGAGTAATGATTAAAGTTGTATTGAGGAGGAGGTGATGTTTGAAGTGAGACCAGAAGGATGAGAATGGCCCAGATAGTAAAGATTTCTAAAGTAGGAAGTACCTGGTATGCTCAAGGAACAAGAAACTAGGCTAGTGGGGCTGGAACATACTGAACAAGAGGAAAGTGGAAAAATACGAGATTTAAAGCACATACATGAGACAGAGCATCATACTCTTAAAGGCCATGGAAGGTATTTATTAAAGCACCAGTATTGACTGAAGGTTTAAAGGGAAAAGGGACATGCAGTAGAAACTCTGTAAGTTCACAAGCTAAGGAACTTAACAAACTGGTCCACATACCGAGGGGGTGAACATAGGAAATATTCCTACTGTACTCACACATACACGTGTTAGCATGTCTGGTGTATGAAAATTAAGTCAACTTAAGGAGATGATCAATGTAGGGAGGTGGTCAGGTATAGAGGTTCTCCTATAATTTAATCTATATTTTAGAATCAATTTTTCATGGAGCAACCCGAGTGGTTATTTTAGAAAGAGGCAAGAAGACTAGTGAGGAGGGTACTGTAGTACTACCGGTGAGTGAAGATGGGCAGTGGGATTAGGGAAATGCAGTTTTTTAGATGTACTGTAGATGTAGAAACCAGAAAATAGAATGTATGGAAGGAGTGAAAGAAAGGAATAAATCAGAAATGATGTCCACAGTTTTAACTGTGTGGTTTGCTTTGTGGTATAGTGAATCAATGAATTCACAGTAAAAAATACATGAATGAGCAAATAAATAAATAAAATTATTATTGAAAAATGTTAATAAGCCTATGAAAGTTTCCTTATATCTGGGTAGGAGGATATTTGAGTGATACTTTTACATCACTGTATCTAAATCAATATTATTTCTCATAAATTCTCCCAGAATGGAGCAAAGCTTCTTGATTCTTTCTACTTCACAATGAGCACTCCCCAGCTCACTCCTCAGCCTCTACAACCTTATCTATGGGTTAAACCGAGAGGTGGGCAATATTGTCGTCTTCTCTTTATTTGTTATTAACATTCCTATATCCTGGTAATTATTCTTCTACTAGGCACGACTAATTCTGGTAGTCTTGAAAGTAGATATGTTGAGACATTTTCTAGGACACTTATTTCACAACATTTTACCTGAAATGTTAGTTTAAAATGTGTCTCACGAACTTGATGCAGCAATACATTTTGGTTCTATGAGTACATGAGACAACCAGCATGATGTCTGTCAATCCTCTCCATGTCTAACATTGAGTTCTCCACATATACACTGAAAAGTCTTGGTTTCAGAGGAAACTCATGACCTGCAGTCTATAAATAGAACACAAAGACTTAGTCCTTCCTTGCACAGAATTTATAGGAAAAGTGTTACAGAAAATCAATGTGAGATTATGTGAATTATAACTTTTCAGACATCAAATAAAAGAACCAAGCTGAGTGTCACAGTTCATTTCTCTGTGTACAGATGTATTTAGCTGCCTTTGACTCCTACCCAGAAACCTCAAACTCTTGGGCTTAAGTGATTCTCTTGCCTCAGCCTCCTGAGTAGCTGGGACTACAGGCACCCGCCACAATGCCCTGCTATTTTTTTGTTGTAATTGTCATTGTTGTTTAGCAGGCCCAGGCCAGGTTCAAACCTGCTCGCCCCAGTGTATGTGGCTGGTGTCCTAATCACTGAGCTACGGGCACCGAGCTTATTTTTGTGTATTTTATATAATAACTTTTTCCCCAATTATGCTGATGATTCATAAAGTTGAGCCCGTATATACAACTATAAGACATATTATTAATAATAATTTTTCAGCACAGGATGACTTATATTGCTTTTTGATTAGAAAAATCAACTATGGAGTTGTCAGAGATCAGAATCAATGACTCAGTTTAAAATATGTATATCTTAAAGCACATATGTGATCTTCCTCATTCACTTTTAAAATTTGATTGATTTTTTATTATTATTTCCTGAAGGAATAACATGATCCTGGCATGTTTCTGCTTCACAGAGAAGAGAGCCTAGCTGTGAATTTCAACACAAAATAGGCCTGGATTCATTGCTGAGTTACTCTTAGTCTATGGGTGTTAAAAGAAATGTACAAAGGGACTTTGGAAAGGAAATGCATATTGCAAAAAAACTCTGCATGAATTTCCAAAAGTTTTAGTAGTTTCTGAACATATGATTTACTGAAACATCTGTGAAATATTTCTATACCTGAGAAAATAAAGCAGAACATACTTTTGACAGTAGTTTAACCATAATGTTTACATGTATTTTATTTCTTCTTTAAATTTTCAAAATATGGTACTAAATTCTCACTTAAATGAGTACTTAAGTTGATTCCACATCTTTGCAATTATGAATTGTGGTCTAAAAAACATTCAGGTGTGGGTATCTTTTTGATAAAATAACTCCTTTTTGTTTGGGTGGATACCCAGTAGGAGAATTGCTGGATCAAATGGAAAGTCTATATTTCTTTCTTTGGGGAATCTCCAGACTATTTTCCATAGAGGTTGCAGTCTCACCAACAGTGTATTAACATTTCTTTCTGCATCAAAAACAAAACAAAACAAACAAAAAATTAATTTCTGCATTCATGTCAACCTCAATGATTGTAATAAGCCAGGTGTAAGGTGACATCTCCTTGTGGTTTGAATTTGCATTTTCCTGTTGATTAGTGATGTTGGGAATTTCATCATGTATTTGTTGACTATTTGTCTACCTTCTTTTAAAAAAACCTCTATTCATATCTGTCATCCACTTTTTATTAGGGATGTTGCTGATTTGAGTTCTTTGCAGATTCTGGATATTAGTACTTTATTTAATGCATAACTTAAAAATATTTTCTCCCATCCTGTAGATGTCTATAAAAAAAAAAAAAAAAAAAGCCTAGTTGGTGCCTGGGGCTCAGTGGGTAGGATGCTGGTCCCATATAATGAAGATGGTGGGTTCAAACCTGGCCCTGACCAGCTAATACAGCAATGACAACTGCAACAAAAGAAAGCCGGGCGTTGTGGCGGGTGCCTGTGGTCCCAGCTAATTGGGAGACTGAAGCAAGAGAATTGTTTAAGCTTAAGAGTTGGAGGTTACTGTGAGCTGTGATGCCATAGCACTCTACCATAGGTCACAGCAACCTCCAACTCTTGAGCTCAAGCAGTCCTCTTGCCTCAGCCTCCTGAGTAGCTGGGACTACAGGCCACAACACCTGGCTAGTTTTCTCTATTTTTTAGTAGAGACAGGGTCTTGTTTTTGCTCAGGCTGGTCTCAAACTCCTGTCCTTGAGCAATCCACCCTCTACTGCCTCCCAGAATGCTAGGATTATAGGCATGAGCCACCGTGCTGGGCCTGGATAATTCTTTTTAAGAAGGGACAAAACAATGAAGATAAGACCCACAGCACCAGTACCATCCACATTGAATTATGACAAAAAATTAATCTTGTTTATGTTCTAATTTGAAAAGGACAATTAACAACACAAATAATATCCAACACTATAGACATCTCAATTTATCCAGTTTACACCTTTCTGTCTGAAGAATTAAAGTTAAAGAAAATTTCTGCTCTATAGGTGCCAAAACCACAGTTCCCAGATCATCTGCAGACAAAAGCACAGGTTTTAAAGGAAATTTTAAACAAGTGGGATCAAGATCCTAAAGCCTTTCATCAAAGAATTATAATAGGAGATTAAAATCGTCCAGGCTTTACCAGTGTGATTCTGAAGGTAAAACACAATCAAAGCAATGTCTACCCAGAGGTGGAAGTGGTCAGTCAGAGTGAAAGTGGACCACCCAAGAACAAATATCATAACAACAATTTTTTGTGGGAGATGTTTAAGGCATTTTGCTTGTTGACTCCCTGGAGGGCCAAAGAATGATACTCGTTAACATGAGAATGTTTTGACAAAGTTAGTTAATGCTTTAGTAGAAAAAAGCCTGGGAGAGCTTTAGGTATCCTCCACCAAGACAGTGCTCCTGTACATTCTTCTCATCAAACAAGGGCAAGTGTGTTAAGTATTCCTTTGGGAAATCTTTAGACGTTACCCTTTGAGTCCTGATTGTCTCCTTCTAATTTTTGCTTCTAATCTTAAAAAATCTTAAAAAGTCCTTACTTTTATTTAGTTAATAATGTACAATAGTGGCATTTTGATAATAGCAAAATTCCCAGGACGCTCAGTTCTTTAGGAATGAACTCAATGGCTTGTATCATAGCTTACAAAAGTGTCTTGACTTTGATGCAGATTATATTGAGAAACAAAGTTGTTTTATTTATTTTTTCTTTTAGTTGTATTTTACTACAAACTTTCTGAAGTGCCTTCATATTAAAGTTCCTGAAATCTGTTTCTAAGAAGTGTATTTCACAAGTTTACAGTTTAAAACTGTAGCTATAATAGGACATTCTTTAATAAATTATCATTATTAATTTTTATTCTAAATGATACTTAAAATATATTTGTCTTATCTGGAGGACATTTACATAGGGCATGAGCTATTAGTCTGTTAGAAAAAACACAGCGTAAAAAAGAGAAGGTCAAGTGGATAAACATGACCTCTACAAAGCTTTAGTTTCTAACATAGCAATGTTCGCTCAGATTTATTGCCACACCCAAATTGCTATGGGCTTACATCTTCAGCTTAAATACTGAAAGAAAAATTACACTAAAAAAAAATCTCCATAGCAATATTAGGGCATGAACAACTTTGTTTGGGTATCCACTTGGAAAAGTAAAATAATATAATGGAGAAGAGCATTTCTTTGCCTTGGGATGAAACATGCCTGGCCTTTATCAGTACTCTGATACCTACAGGTTCCAATCAACAATTGCCCGGCAGTAGCAAAGTCTGGAAGAAGAGATCCCGGGGTGCTCTACAAGAGCACAGGCAAGGCAGACCCTGATGGGAACACCCAAAACACCGGGTTTATAACTAAATTCTTCCTAGCAATGATGGTAGGAGAAGGATGAAGTGAGATGAATAAACTTTGATAAGTATGTGACCTGGGTTTGAATTCTACTTTATCTACTTATTGTATGGGTAGCTTAGATAAATTATGTAAGATTGAATGTTTCGATTCATGTAAAGGGATCTAGACTGTGTACTTCATATATTTGTTATGAAAATTAGGTTACACAATAGATATAAAGGACTAGCATAGTCCCTTGCTAGATGAATGAGTTTTCCTTCTTTCCTTTTCTTCTCTGAATCAACTTAAACACAACTGACACAAAATAAAAAGGCAAACGAGAAGTAGAAAGAGAATCTAAATAAAAAAGATGAACAAGGGCGGCACCTGTGGCTCAAAGAAGTAGGGTACTGGTCCATTTGTGGGTCGATGGGCACTTGGGCGTCTTCCATGACTTAGCAATTATGAATTGGCCTGCAATAAACATTCTGGTACAGATGTCTTTGTTATATTGTGACTTTTGGTCTTCTGGGTATAAACCTAGAAGAGGAATTA
>CAUYPK010081761.1:0-61196 GCA_963574355.1 Loris lydekkerianus
TTTTTTTTTTTTTGTTTGTTTGTTTTGTTGTTGGTGGTGATTCATTGAGGTACAATAAGCCAAGTTACACTGATTGCAATTGTTAGGTAAAGTTCCTCTTGCAATCATGTCTTGTCCCCAGAAAGTGTGATAATTTTCTTCTTAATCTTGTCTATGACTCAGCTGTTATTCAGCATAAGGCTATTTAGCTTCCTTTTTTTTTTTTTTTTTTTTTTTTTTTTGAGTATGGTAGTTCAAGAATATGAGGTTAGACTTGTGACGTAAAATGTGATCGATTTTTGAGTATGTTCTGTGGGCTGATGAGAAGAATGTAGATTCAGTTTTGGGGGGATGAAATGTTCTGTAGATGTCTGTTAAATCTACATGTTGAATAGTTAAGTTTAAATATAAAATTTCTTTGCTCAGCTTCTTATTGGAGGATCTATCCAACACTGCCAAAGGAGTGTTAAAATCTCCGACTATTATCGAGGTGGAGGAAATCAAGTTGCTCATGTCAGAGTTTCTCTTATAAATTGAGGTGCATTCTGGAGAGGTGCATAGATATTAATAATTGAAATCTCATCATATTGAGTATTACCCTTAACAAATATGAAGTGACCATTCTTATCCTTCCTTACTTTTGTTGGTTTAAAGCCTATTGATCTGCAAATAGAATTGCAACACCTGCTTTTTTCTGATCACCATTTGCCTGAAATATGGACGACCTTCCTTTCACCCTGAGTCTATATTTATCTTTTAAGGTAAGAAGAGATTCTTGTATGCAGCAAAAATCTGGCCTGATCTTTTGGCCAGTCAGCCAACCTGTGCCTCTTTAGAGGACAGTTTAAGTCGTTCACATTAATGGAAAATATTGATAAGTCTGGTAAAATTTTGGGTATTGAATTTTTTGAAAGTCCAGAGGACATTTTTAATCCTTTTGCCACTGTGGAAGTTGGAGTTTGATCACAAGTTTCTGAGTGAGTTTACATTTTTGGTAGAGGATTGGGCTGGTCATTATGGAGGATAGGTATGAGAATATCCTGAAGAGCTGCTTTGGTTATGGCAAATTTCTTCAACATATGAATGTCATTAAAGTATTTAATTTCTCCATCATAAATGAAACTCACTTTAGCTGGATTCAGGATCCTGGGTTGAAAGTTATTTTGTTTTAGGCGATTAAAAGTTGATAACCACCCTCTTCTGGCTTGAGAAGTTTCAGCAGAGAAATCTGCAGTCATTCTAATATTCTTCCCTTTGTAGGTTATGTTTTTTCTATGTCTGGCTGCTTTCAGAATCTTCTCCTTCATATTAACTTTAGTGAAGTTAATTATGATGTGCCTGCAGTATGTCTTACTCGGGTTGAGTCATGCTGGGGTTCTGAAACTGTCTGCTATCTGAATTTTAGTATCTCTTGGCATGTCTAGAAAATTCTGTTTCATAATTTTATGGTGAAGAGCCTCTATGCCTTGCAAAGCCACTTCATCAGTTTCAGGGATTCCAATGAGGTGGATATTAGCCTTCTTCAAATTACCCCAGAGCTCTCTGAGAGAATGATCCATTTTTGCTCTCCATTTCTCTTCCTCTTTCAGAGTTTGGGAGCATTCAAAAGTTTTGTCTTCAATGTCAGAAATCCTTTCTTCTGCTTCCTCCATTCTGTTTCTGAGGGATTCTACTGTATTTTTCATATCTTTGAAGACCGCAAATTCTTGCTTCAATGTGTTAATATCTTTTGGTGGTTTTGTCTTTAAATTCATTGAATTCTTGAGACGACTTTTGAATTGCTCCTCAAATTTCTAATTCCAACTTTTGAATTGCTCCTCGAATTTCTAATTCCAAATTTTTCTCCATTCTATTAATCTTGTTTGGAATTCAATATCTGAATTTGATTTCTGACATCTGAGGTATCTGGTTATGAATGGGATCTTCAGTTACATCTGCCATATCTTTCCTTGGGGTGATTGATCTACTCTGGTTATTCACATTACCAGAGTTTTTCCTCTGATTCTGCCCCATTATTATTTTATACCATTTGACTTTTTCCCCTGGAGCTTTGCCAAGGACCCGTACAGCGCTACGGCCTGAGAAACTAGGGACCAGTTTGGTGTGGTGTGACTAAGTGACTCTGTCTAGTTTTCAGCTGGTCTCTGTCTGACCCTAGTGAAACAGTTACTCTGTGTTGAAGTCTCAGCTATGGTGAAATACCAGCAATTAAGTGACCTCGTCCCCCACAGGTAACAACTGGAAAAAAAGAAAACAAGCCTTCCTACAGCCGCACACCCAGGGCATCACTTGTATAGTCCTTGGGTGATTGGCTCAGTTCCATAGTTCCAAATCAATTATCTCAGTCAGTACCTGTCTCACGTGGAAGAGTTTAAAAGGTCTCTGGCAACTAGATCACAGGTGTCTGCTGACCACTCAAATATGACTTGCTCCGGTGCTCTGTGTGGTGAGGAGGACCCATCCTACAAATAGATTAGTCTGGGAAGGTTGATGTCTCCTTCCCCACTTTGCACCTCTGTCACACCCAGTTACTGATAACCCCACATGGCTGTGAACCAGTTGCTTTCAATGGGCAGATAGTCCAGGCATTTGTACCTGCCTGAATCACAAGGAAATCTATGTCTCCTCACCCAAGTCGCTGCTCTTTCCCACTATCCAGCAAAGGGAGGTGGGGCTTGATGGAGGCTTGGGGTGTTGACTCAGTTCCAGCCCCAAACCAGATTGATGTTACTGACAGAGCAGAACAACTTTGCAGAATTTGTTTCTGTCCTGGCTAACATCCCCTGCAGAAGAGAAGCTGTTTTGAGTTCACAGAACTTGTGCCTCAGGCCCTGTTTTTGCTCCTACAGATTTGTATTCGCAGCAAGATTAGCTGTCAGTTCTAGCCTCCTGCCCTCCTTTGTCTAGGCTTATGATCCCCTCAGGGCCGTTTGCATTTTAGGCTCAATAAAGTGGTCCTCTGGGTCAGACCTTCCCTGGGATTCTGCTGGCACTGCGTGTATATTTTCTAGTCCCCATGCTCCACCCAGGCCAGTACCACCTCAGGCAAACCCTTGACTCATGATGCCTGCATTTCTGTCCTAGAACTGTTCTGCTAATGTTTGCCATCTGAGAAGATGCTTGGCCGCCTCTGTTTACCCAGCGAGACAGGGGGTGTGACCCAGAATATACAGGGGTGAGCCCTATTGTTGCCAAAAATGGCTGCTGCTCTGCACCTTGGGGCACTGCCGCTCCGGTGTGCTTCCCTCTCAGCAGACCATCCTCTCCTCACTCCCATGCTACAGAATCAGCCTTGACCAGCAGCAGCCCAGGCCCTGTCCACACCCCTCAAGAAATCACCCAAGAATCTTGACTCCTGGGGGTCAGGTTTCCAGACCACAGAGTAAGAGTGGAAGGGAGTGCTGGGAGCTCAGAACTGTAGGTAGAGAATATATACAGTTTTACAAAGTTTATGCCTGGTGGGAGAGCTCCATGGCATCCTAGTAGGGGAAGTAGGTCCAGTTTTTAGAGGGTCTCTCCTGTAAAGTATAATGGGAGGACTTTTGAACTCTGCTTGTTTGTTTATGGGGTACTCTAGGCCATTCTCATAGGGAGGGGACTCCCATCCATTTGGTGATGGATTTTGTACCTTTTTTTTGTATCCTTGGGGTTGTAGCTTGCCTCAGCAGGGTTGATGTGTGTTCTTCACCCTTCTCTCTTGGCGCAACTCTAATCCACCAGGTTACTTTCTAAATTTTTGTCCTTTAAGTCTCCTTCTGGACGGGAGCCTCATTTCCAGCTCCCGGGATGTCCCGGTGTCCTCCCTACAGATCTCCCAGTACCTGCAGGTCACAGGGTGACAGAGGCTGCTGCAGAGACACTTTGGATCTCCAGGAAATGGAACAGCTGAATAGGAGCATCTAGCTCAGAGCCCAGCTTAACAGACAAACCTTCTATTCTTTTTATGAAAATTCTTGTATTGGTATTGCACAAAGATAGTGTGCCAATATTCCCCAAAGAATTTATTTATTTATTTTTAATTTTTTTTTTTAAATTGGCTTTCAATCTTCTTAGTTTGAAGTTTTGATTTTTTTTTAAATATTTTTCCTTTTATTTATTTATTTATTTTATTGAGACAGAATCTCACTTTGTGACCCATGGTAGAGTGTTGTGGCGATAGCTCACAGTAACCTCCAACACTTGTGCTCAGTGATTTTCTTGCCTCAGCCTCCCAAGTAGCTGGGACTACAGGCGCCCACCACAATGCCCAGCCTTTATTATTATTATTTATTATTTTTTTTTTTTGTAGAGACAAGGTATCACTCTGGCTCAGGCTCGTCTCGAACCTCTGAGCTCAGGGCAATCCACCCACTTCAGTCTCCCAGAATGCTAGTATTACAACAGTGAGCCACCACGCCTAAAGAAGTTTGTTTTTAAAGGCAGGAAATATGAAACACCAATTATTATTTTCAAAAACTTATAAATACCATAAATCTGTGTCATTTTTTAAAGGAAAGATTAGGTTTAAAGGGCAAACATAACACTAAAATATATTTAAGCCCAATATACAAAATCAGTTCACAAGGAATGTGAGTGTGTAGCTGAGGAATAAGCCTCCTCAGCAAACAGAGAGCAGACCATAAACAGAAGCGATCAGATAGAAACAATGTGATTAATTCTTGTTTTTCATACCCTAGATTTAAATTAGAAAAGGAAATTTCTGTTCTTCTGGTCAACTTAAAGAATTTATGATTGCTCAATTTTTAAATGTGAATTTTTGGTTTTTATTGGAGACAAAGCCTCACTCTATCATCCTGGGGAGAGTGACATCCCATCATAGCTCGCAGAATCCTCAAACTCTTCAAGTGATCCTCCTGCCTCGGGCTCCTAAGTAACTGGGACTACAGACCAGTGCCACAAAGCCAGGTCTAGTTTTTCTATTTTCAGTAGAGATAGGGTCTCGCTTTTGTTCAGGCTGGACTCTCAGGCTAGGGTGAACATGACACAGCCAGGATGGTAGGATTAGGTCCTAAGTGACCTTTACCTTCATCTCCCATTCTTGTTATTTGTAAATTTAGCTGTTACCCTAAAGATGCCTACTTTGAGTAGTTTAGGTGGAGATTAACTTTTAAACTGTAATGTTGTAGTAGGTCACTGAGTTATGTTGATTATTATTTAAAATAGGGTTAATGTGGTCTTTAACCCTTATTGCTTTAAATTTTTATATATAAAACTGTGATTTTGGAAATAGAAAAACAGAACAGCCTTAGAGAGGCTACTCTTACTGTTCACCAAAATCATTGGTCTTCTCACAAAAAATTTTGGTGGACCCTTCCCTGGTTCTCATTATTGCTGATGTTGACAGGCAGCCCCACCCTTTCCTTTCACTAACATCCAAATCCTAAACTCAGGTGATCCACTTGTCGTGGCCTCCCAGAGTGCTGGGATTACAGGTGTGAGCCACCATGCCCCACACATGGAAATGTCTTAAGGTGTCTCCCTCCCCTTTATACCTCTTATATTTGAAGCCTTCCTTGGAAATATTGTCATGAATCACAGTAATTCTTTTATCCTTAGTGTTAGTGCATAATTTCCCTAAGAAATGCAGCAATTCTTATAACAAAGGAGGATGATGATATAACCAAGTCCTGAACACATAGAAAATAAACAATTTTAAATAAGTGGATAGTTTTCCATTTTTCCAAAATTTATAGGTCTTTATTTAAGCCTGACTTATTCAATCAGTATTCATGATCTTTTTGGCAATTTATAAAATGGTAATTATCATTTTTTTACTGAAATCTGCTAATTGTCATAAAAAATTCTTCTGCTTAAAAGGGTTTACACTTTGTTTTTCACAGTAGTTCAGATTGTCAGTGATAGAATATTACTTTACAGATGTCACAGATGATAAAATATGTATAAGAAATAATATACATAAGATCCCTTCAAGCTTAATCAGTGTTTTCTTTTGTCTACAGAGCATCTTAAAAGTAAAAAAGTTCAGGAGGAAAACTAGTAAAAGTATAAACATCTTATTACTTAAAATCAAGCTTCAAGCTACATTTTAAAATAAGCTTCAAATACTATGCTTTTGTTAGATATATATGTCAAAATCATTAGTTGATATTTATGTGATGTTTCATACTTTATGCTTTAAAAAAAGTCTTTGGGGGGATATTAGCACATTGTGAATTGTATTTAATAAGCATTCAACTCCAGGTGTGTTTTTGATAAAATGACTCTTTTGGATAGATACTCACTGGTGGGACTAGTGGACTGAATATTAGAAGTACTTTTAATTCTTTGGGGTATCTCCATACTGTTTTCCAGAGGGGTTATAGTAAATTTCCTTATTCTCTAAATCCATAAAAGCAGATTGTTTTTTGGCTTTTTAATAACAACCATTTTGACAGAAATAAGGTAGTATCTCATTGTGGTTTTATTTTCATTTCCTTGAGAATTAGTGATATTAAACACTTTTTCATATGTTCATTGACCATTTTTCTATTTTCTTTTGAGAAAATTTTATTCATGTATTTCACTCATATTTTGATTGTATTTCTTTCTTTCTTTCTTTTTCTGATTGGCTTTGCTATTCTGACTGATAATACTAAGCCATTTTCTCTTAAAGCCATCGATGGAAGTGAAGAAGGAAAAAGCATCCCCTGGTGCCCTAGAGGTTTCTGGATAGTGGCACATTGAAGGTACTCTATCGATATCATCAGAAAAAAATGAATATTTAGGGCTGTCTTTCTTTAATTTTGGTGTGGTTACTTGTCATGAATTAGGGTCACTATCACACATTATTAGTGCTACACAGAGATTTTACTATGGAAAAACATATAGACAAAAGAGTGTATGCATGCTTGTGGTCTATTATATATAAAATGCAGGTCTTGGGATATCCTAATAATTTATCCCCAGATAGTCTAGCTATATTGTAATAGTATTAATAAGAAGAAATATTAACAAATGAGGGATATAATTACTAAAACAGACAAAATTTAAAATATAGTATTTTGGAACAGTCAAAATAGGCTTATCACTTCTCTAATTACCAATCTTGGCCCTAGAACAAGCCTCCTGAGAATTTGTACCTACAGAAGAGACATTCCCAGTGATAGATTGAAAGGAGATAAAAGGAGTTTGACAGGGAGCAAACTTCCTGTACATAGGCGCTTCTAAAAGATTAACTATACCCAATCAAGAAATGTCCACCATAATATCACTGATTTTTCTCTCGTTAGGAGGAATAAGAAGATAAGAGGTCAATGGCATTGAGGGAAACTCTCTTTATGGAACTTAGTGGTAAGGAAACAGTCACTTCTCTTTGAGAACATTTTGCTGTCTTAGCCACCTGAGATTAAACATATGATCAATGGTCAATCAGAAATATAAGCAGTTTTTCGGGATAGTCATGAACCAACCTTCTAGATGTGACTCCCACTCACCCCCCCACACACACACACACACATACACATCAACCACTGTTGAGTGGGATAGGCTTAGGCCCGAAAGGGCTCTAACATGAATACTAACAGTGCATTGAATGAATTCATCCCAGGTAAATTTAAACTCAAGATTAAAATAATATTTTTTATTCCATTCACCCTCTAAGTTATTGCTGGTTATTTGGCCCAATATAGCCTATGAGATCTCGAAACAAAGTGCCAACATTAAAAAAAAAAAACTCAGGAAGACATCTTTATGATAAAATGCTGATGCCTTCCCTAATCAAATCCTCAAGGAAAATTAAAATCAAAACTTATGTTGATTTTTATGACAAAGTCAAAAAATTTAAGTCAAACATTAAATTATTTTATTCTATCAATGCAAAAAGGTTGAAGGTCAAAGTCTATTCCCCCATATTCTGTATTTTGCTTAGTCTCAGTTGGAATGTTTCTCAAAATGAAACAGAGTTGTTTTGTTGTTTTGCTTTGTTTTGCTTTGTTTTGTTTTCAGCAGCTATGGTTTGTACTCTCTCTCCCTGAAAACGCTTGTGTTTCGGGCATATCGGTTTAATTCCATGTCTTGCATGGGCCAAGAATTTAAAGAGTCTAAAGAATTAATCAGCCACATGCTCATCATTCACCAAATTTAAAAAGCAACCTAATCTGTGTCTCCTACAGCAGTCACTCCAAACAACAAAATATTATTTCTAGAATACAATTAAGGGTTGCCACAGGCTCGTTGCTATGTTAGTGACAGGGGTTAGGCAGAGAATATCTTTAGCTTCAGCAGGATCTCAATTAAGTCTACAACAATTGAATGGAATCCATGATATGTGACCTTGTCCATTCACATATATATCCCATAAGTAGCTCATTTTTGTGCTCTACCTGTATTACTGTACTCTGGAGAGGGAATACTCTTTTATCTCCCTTCACAAAGTGGCATTTAAGTCCCTACTGCTTGGTTAATTAGCTGAAACCTTTATAACCATGTAAGTTGTTACCTGAGATCCAATCCAATTCTCCCTTATTCAAATCTTATTGTTTCTTCCTTTTGCTCCTTGCTTTTAGCACTGCTGAGCTAAATGAAATATGGATTCTTTGTGTGAGCATGTGTCCATTAAATCACGCAGAACTAAGAGAACTGCCTGCCAGAGATGAGTCTACCTCAAACTTTGTTTCCCCTGGTGAATCACCTGTGGCAAATTCTGAACTGAACTACTCTTAAAACTTACAAATCTGTGTTTCTGGAAGCATAGTGAAGACCATTGTGGTCTTTGTGGTATATTACCTTCAGTGGATTATCTCTGCTACATTTTTATCTAAATTAGTGACATACAACTCTAGTGTTTTATTTTTCATTACTCCACCTATGATTCCTTTAGGAAGGTTCATTTGAGTTTGAACAATTAAACCTAAATAATGTTGCCCCTTTCTTTACCTAACACATCTAGCACCAGCACTGTTTCCTGGGTCAGGAAGCCACTTTTTGGTTTGGGATCCAGATATGTTTTTATTAGGCTTTTTCAGTAGAATCCTTTTTTGTTGAAAACCCACAGTGAGAAATTTAAAACCACAAGTTCTGGAGTTTTGAAACTTCCAAAGGAATCAAATGTTCCAATACCTTGTCAAATTTTTACATTTCTGATTAGATAAACCATCTCAGGAGATTGTCTCCCATCCTAGATTATATTTAGCCAAGTCCTGGGCTCAAATTATCTTTGCTCTCTCTGATTCTCTTTGTGTCATCTTTTTTGCATCTCTCCTTTGAGCATATTTTTATTTTTTTTCTTAAAAAGATTTTTCTTTTTATTAAATCATAGCTGTGTACAATAATGCAATCATGAGGTACAATGTGCTGGTTCCATATACAGTCTGAAATATTCTCACTGAACTGGTTAACATAGCCTTCATTGCATTTTTTTAATCATTGTGTTCAAACCTTTATACTCTTCACTTAGTAAACTTAGATGCACCCTAGGTGTGGACCCACCAATAACCCTCTTGCCACCCTACCTTCCCCTCTCTTCCCCCCTTCCCCATATTATTGTACTGAGATTGGGTTGTAGCCTTTGTATGAAAACTATAAATTAGCTTCATATTAGGGCTGAGTACATTAGATATTTTTTCTTCCATTCTTTGGATACCTTGCTAAGAAGAATATTTTCCAGCCCCATCTATGTAAACATGAAGAAGGTATAGTCTCCATCTTTCTTTACAGCTGCATAATATTCCATGGTGTACAAATACCACAATTTATTAATCCATTCATGAGTCGATGGGTGCTTGGGTTTTTTTCCATGACTTAGCAATTATGAATTGGGCTGCAATAAACATTCTGGTACAAATACCTTTGTTATAGTGCGATTTTTGGTCTTCTGGATATATACCTAGTAGAGGAATTATAGGATCAAATGGCAGATCTATTTTTAGATCTCTAAGTATTCTCCAAACATCTTTCCAAAAGGACTGTATTAGTTTGCATTCCCACCAGCAGTGTAGAAGTGTTCCATTTTCTCTACATCTGCACCAACATCTCTGGTTTTGGGATTTGGTGATGTGGGCTAATCTTACTGGAGTTAGATGATATCTCAAAGTAGTTTTGATTTGCATTTCTCTGATGGTTAAGGATGATGAGCATTTTTTCATATGTCCTGTAGGTCGTGTGCTTGTCTTCTTCAGAAAAGTTTCTCTTCAAGTCCCTTGCCCAGCTTGAGAGGGGATCACTTGCTCTTTTCTTGCTAATACGTTTGAGTTCACTGTGGATTCTGGTTATTTTTAAAGCATGATTTCTCAAAATCCAAGCAGTACTGGGATATATGTCATACATGATGGTGTGCTGATTCTCAAAAATTATTTTTTCATTGTATTTTACTAACTTTCATATTTCTCAAATACATTCATATTTTTATTTTGTATACATGCCCCAATCTTCCCCAAATTTATTTCTCTGACTATGGATACTATTAATTCTGTTAAGAAGTCAGTTCTGGGCAGCGCCTGTGGTTCAAAGGAGTAGGGTGCTGGCCCCATATACCGGAGGTGCTGGGTTCAAACTCAGCCCCAGCCAAAAAAAAAAAAAAAAAAGTCAGCTCTATGATTTTATCCTTCTTTTTCTGTTTGTATGTTTTTCAACATTTTTTTTTTAATTCTTAAATCACAGCTGTGTACATTAATGAATTTATGATGTACAATGTCCTGGTTTTATATATAATTTGAAATACTTACAACAAACTGATTAACATAGCCTTCACCAAACTTTCTTAATTATTGTGTTAAGAGATTTATACTCTACACTTAGTAGATTTGACATGTACCCTTATAAAATGCACCATAGGTGTGGTCCAATCAATTACTCTCCCTCCACCCATCCTCCCCCTTCCACTACCCTCCCTAATATAGTTTTTTAAAGTATATATTTTATTACTGTTTTCCTGTTCTTTTTTGGTTTCCGTTCTAGGGCTGTGGTCAAGCTCCAGGAATAGTTCATGACACATAGTCATTTCTCCATTAATATTCACTAAATGAATGACCAATTATTCTTAGTTCAAGATTTGTCCCTCTATAGTTTTAATCTCGAAAATTTCAAATTCATTGCAATCAATCCACTCTATTATTGTAGGTCCAGAATTGAATTTGATACTCTCATAATTGAAGTACAAAATAAAATAAAGCAAATAATTATCCTGTCAACCTATAGTCTTAAACATGGGAATATAAACAGTTGTCTCATTTCTATAGGATTTTGGTGTAATCACACCTGCACCCTTGAAGTTTATTAAAGCCTCATGCTTTTTCTTTTTCTTTTAAGGCCATGGACCACCTATACATAAAGATATTCTCCTATATAGAAATAGCAGATAAAGAGGGAAGGAGGGAGGGGTAGGGTCTTGGTGTGTGACACACCTTTTGGGGGCAAGACACAATTGTAAGAGGGATTTTACCTAACAAATGCAATCAGTGTAACCTGGTTTCTTGTACCCTCAATGAATCCCCAACAATAAATATATATATATATATCATCATAGCTCATCTATTGACAAAGTGATCCACAAAGTCTTCCTTCAGAATGTGATATTTGAGAGTGCTTTGTCTAGTACTTCAGACTACAGAACACCATAGGCCAGTTCTAACTTAAGGTTTTTATTTTTATTTTTTCTATATTCAGTGTATATGCAAATATCAACTTTTATTCTTCTTTTTAACCTCCCTAATTCAATGATCCAGAACCAGTATGGGTAGCATCTAATGAAGTACCACCGAAATTTAGAGATGCACTCCCCATCAGAGTCCAAGCCAAAATCTTTGACTCTACATTTCAATTTTGCCAATAAAATTTTCCCCATTGCTTATTCCCAGGGGGTTTCCCTTCCAGTTAGGAAACACACAAACTTAACTCATAATATGGTGTCTTTGCCAAACTGGAATTAGTCATTATGTTCCTGATCTGAGAAAAGGATAGAGAAATATGACAGAAGCCTGGATGTGTGTAGAGAAAATTATTAATGAAATCAGGTTTGGGCAAGAAAACTCACACAGGCTAATCCTCTTTTGTATGTGACAATCTTGATTGATTCCCAAGTCTATCATGTTTGCCTAACTTCCTCCATTTTGAAGATAAGGAACATGAGTTTTGAATCACTGAAACAGCTTTGAAAAATTACACAACCTGTCACTGCCATAATTCCCAAGTCTCTTATTTTATTCTATGACTAAAAAATAGGTAAGCATCTTTAGTATGGATAAGACTTCAATATCCTGCCAATGAATGCTTCAGCAGTTCCTTTTGAAATTCTGTTTCTATCATATCATCAGTGAATAATTTTTCATGTAGATGCTTTATCTTTGGATTATATCAACAAAGTCAATGGTAGTATTTCTAGAAAAAAGAAAGTAAGTTCCAAAGGAAGTATGTTTCTAGAGAAAGTACTTTCTCTTTTCTAGAAATACTACTAGAAAGAGAAAGTACTAAATTGAGAGAAGATGCCTGAGATACCAGAAATTTCTCCCTTCATACTCACCTTCTCTTCATTTTAACTTTTTCTTCTTTTCACTAGTACTTTTGTCTCTTCATGCTGCTATAGCAAACCCCACAAAATAAATGTAGGCTACATACGCAAATTCTACAAGGATTTGATGAAATATAGATACAAAGATCAATATACATATAAAAATTAGGTGTGAATTTAAAAGCATTACATTGGTTTTAGCAAAAATACTAGAAGTCATGTGAAAAAATATTTCTTCTTCACTTAGAACTGCGACCAACTGTACAACAGCTACTGCTAGAAATGTAACCTCTAGAATTATCAGAGCATGAGATTTGATTTTTGAAATGTTCATCTTTGAGAAGTTCAGGGTGCAATTAATTTTTAAGCAATCATTTGTGTTCTTACATGCTTGATTGGAGGAAACTGTTAGTTTTGGACACTTCTCCTATGACCTGATCCTTCTTACTTTGAAATTGGAATTCTTTATTTCTCCACTGCTGATGTAAAGCCAAGCTAATCCAGTCCCCCATAGAGGCCACTTGGAAGAAGAAAGAATAAACATATCCCTCAGTCTAAATTTGGCCAAGGATGTCCTATGGTCATCCTGCCAAATACTCACTTCTTAATATTGACTCTTTTCAAGTCCATACTTCTTAAAAATCTTGACTCAGTATGCCCTATTTATCTTGGGAGTTCCACATGAAATTTGACAGCTTGAAGCAAAATATAGTATTGTACCTATTCTTTCCTAAATAAATGGGCTACTTCATAAAGGGCTATAATCAGAAGTGAAGAAAATTAAAGCATTTTATGCCCAAACCTCTACAAAAGACATCTCTTCTTTGCTGCCTAATAAAATGCATTGGGAATAGAAATTAAATGTGTCTGCTCCTTCAGTGAGAAATATGTTAGAGGAAAATTGAATGAGGTAGTGGCAAATGTAAAGGTCAAAGTGAAAAAAGACTTCAGCAACCAGGACATTAGCTAACAAGAAAGTACATAAAAAATCAGAATAGAGGCCAAGAACCATAAAGTCATTATCGGAAATGACAGAAGAAAATAAAGTTGTTAATGACACAGATTCTGTCCAATAGCCATCTAACATCAAAAACCATAAGCACTTCTAAGGGAAAGTTATGTTTCCTACCTTGCTTAGGGTTAAAAAAGTGATCTATTTTCAATAATTTCAGTTTGAATGTTTGTTTATTTGGCATTGTGGTAGGTAAGAGAAAGAAAAAATAAAAACTCAGAAATGTATTCTCTGATCAGCCTTTCTATTTTAATTAATTTATTTTTATTTTTGGTAATAACCAAAAATTATTAAGAACTAGCATATTAAATGACAAGGATTGTTTAGTGTGACACAGGATAAACAGGTGGTAAGGAAGTGGCTAAGGGTTGAGAAATAGAACTCAATTGTAGCTAGGAACCAAAGTGCAGCTGGGAATGGTTCCCTGCTGAGACCATTCACAGTAAGGAATTCCTACTTACCTTTAACTAACCTAGAACTCATTAACATGTAATTGACCTAGCATGGGAGGAGCTTGGTGAAGATTTCTGGGAGGATACATGGTTAGAAAGAGAAACTGTTATATAACTTACCTGTTATGTAACCTATTATTTAATCTGTTATACAACCCCAACCTGTCAACCACCCCAAAAGGCAGGGAAGAATGACCACTCCAGGCAGAAGAAAGGCAGGACAACCTGATCAGCACACTTGTGGAGCTGACTCTTACCTCGCTCTCTCTGAAACATCTTTCACTTTTTTTAACTTCCTTCTTTACTTCCATTCTTTCTTATGTATGTGATAAACAGTTTGTGTAAGACTGTTTGGTATTTGTGATCACTCCTGTCATTGGCTAGACTCAGGACTAGAGTTCATTCTTGACACTGGGAACCAGAGGCCCAGATAACATCCAGAGAGACCCAACAGTGTTTAAGTGATATAGTACTGATATGACTTTAAAAATATCTGTAGCCCTAAATTAAGAACTGAATGACTGACAAATAGTTCCAACAGTATGTCTAGTCTACAGTTCTGTCATATAGTATATACTAGTCCTCTGGTATATTTGCTTTTATAAAAAAAATTTTACAGCATGGCCACCACTCATAAAGATAGAAAATCTTATCAAACCTGGAATGCTTAACACCTCAATAGCTAGCAAAACTCATTCAATGAGTTAACTTTGGAAAAAATGTAAAAATTCACAAGTAAAAAGGCATTAAAATGTTAAAATATTAGAGTGATTTTCATATAATTCAAAAATGAGTACCTGTGAATGATTCTAGTCAATTTAATAATTCCTGGGATAAGATGATAAGGCTTACTAACTAGAAAACTGGAAGTTAAGTGTTTATACAGTCAGTCAGCAGAATTGAATGAAATAAATATGCTAAATGGAACAAAACTGATTATAAAGCCATGAACTTGTAACATGTGGGGTTATCTTTTCTACCAGACAAAAATGTAAATGCTTACAAGTGTATACTAGTGTACCACTGTCAGGGCTCTAATCAATTATTAATACCAAAGTCCAGCATAGGTGTTTTCTCCTGTACAATTAATTTTGAATGAGGCTATTAAGTCCTAAAAAGCTGTGTAAGAATTGAAAGGAGGAAAGATCACCTACCCGTTTTATTTCAAATTCAGATAATTTTTTTTTAACAAAGGAAAAGCAAAATACAAAAAGAAGTTCAGTAAAGAAGAATTAACATTACTTCAATAATTTAATTTGGATTTTTTGTTTAAAACTGAATTGAGATACACAGAAAGAATAAGTATACTTATTACATAGAAGGGCACATCATTTTTGTCAAAGGCAAACAAATTTTAAGGTGTTAAATCAGATATATTCAAATTAGAATAACACATATTCAGTTCAAACTCTGGAAATAAAAGAAGGTTCAAATCAGAAGGATGTGAAAGACTTCACCTCTTTAAAAGGGTGTTACTACGGAAAGCTTTTTTTTTCTTTAATTATAGAAGTTTCTTTGAAAGGATCAACCCTGTAAGGAAAATCACTCAGTATCAACCTGGCACATCAGGATATAAAATTTGGCATGCAGGGAGTAGAAAATCTATGCCTTTAATTTCCATGTCAGGAAATAGATTTTTTCCCTCTTATATTCTGTTTTGACTCCTATGAAAAGCCATTTTAAATAATTACAGTACCAGCCTCCACATAGAACAGAATCAGCCAGTCAGTCATAAACATAAGTGGGTGTGTGAGGAAAGTGTGTTTTAACAAATTATTGTTAAATGTCATTAAATAAATCATTTATTCAACATATTATTTTCCTCATTATGTTTTATAAAAAATATCCAGTACTTTATTTCTAGGACAAAGTAATCCATTATCCATGGAATCACCCAAATATTGTCTACAGAAAACTAAGCACAGTTTAAGAGCAAAAATTAAGTATGAGAATGCCTGCATGAAACAATTGCTGTTAGAAAGTAATTTTTAATAAAGCAAAAGTCCTATCTTAATTACCAATTTATTAGTAATGCCATTTGTTTGTCATAAACTTAAGTAAAAATAATTTTTAAGTATCAATTTATGTATTTCGTAAATATGTATGGAGAATCTCAGCAGTATCACATTTTATTTTCTCTAGAAAATAATAATGTTGCATTCTGAAACCTGTGTTTTGGCATATGCATAATTATGCTAGGGAGCTCATCTGATAAACATCATAAGAGAAAATGCTGCTGGAAGTCAGGATGGAAGAAATAAAAGGTAATGTGTGAGCACACACCTCTACAAATCAAGTTGCTGTAAAACTCAACTTTTGAAAATAACTTTTCAAGGGAAAATAAAGAATATTACAAAACCAAAATCAACTAGTATTAACATTTTAATGTGAATACTTTTCTGCTTATTTTTGAACATTCACAATTGTGATCTCTTGTCCTTCACTGGGATCCTGAAATAATTGTTTTGAAATCTCTTATTTTCTCATAATGATATGCCAGGAATGTTTTCCTATTGCAAATAATGTTGCAGTGAGCACAAACCCTTAGCCACCCATATTTCCTTGAGACATGTTAGAAGCACAAGAAATAAAATACATTCTAAATTATTGTTATTGCAAAACATTTGCTGTGGAAATAAGTTCATGCTGGCACTCTATGGCTGAATTATGAACTGATGAGAACATTTGTTTTGTAATAGAAATATTGTTAGACTTTTAAAGCTGCATTAGTACAGTTTTAACTGCTAACCAGTTGTCAGTTACGTGAAGAGTGGTATAAAATATTTGGGCCAATGGTTTTAAACATTTTGTATTCAATACTTCACTTATTGAATACAACCATTTATAGAATTGAATAATAAATACAAATTATGTATTTTTATACTTTATCACAGTCCACCTGTTTGACTTACTGATCACGCTACGTCATCTTAAGCAAATTATTTTCCTCAATAAGCCACTTTTCTCATCTGTGCAATGGAGATAATAATAGTACCTACTTAGTGGCAATATTGTGAATTTAAAATTGATTAATAATACATGTAAAGCATGTAAGGACAAAGCCCAGTATGTCACAACGATGTAAAAATACTGAGTGCCTGTGTTATGATTGCAATTATCAATAGTAATAATAGTAGTATTTTTTATAGTTCCATATTCACGCTTGATCAAAAATATATTTGGAATTAAATTTGTTCCCATAGACCATTGCTCTTAGTGGGATGATGGAAGTCCAAAGCCAGTGATGACGCAGTGTCGCAAAAGTAGTTTGGTTTGACCTATTTTAATTAAATCACACATTTCCAAATGCGCGTGTGTGTGTAAACAGAAGCACATATTATGTATTTTAAATTTGCAAAACTTTTTCTATCTTTGCCTTACTTTTTGCCTTTCCTTTGTTAGCTAAGGAAACTTTTATTTGGATTCGGTTTTCAGCTACACACCCTGAAACGTACGTACCCACATGTTTCAGTCACCAAGTTAAGTGCTTTGGAAATTCTGTAAGGTCTATACTTATAAGCCCTAGAGCATTTCTTCATTCATTCAAATACAGACAAATAAGAAGAGATATATACCAATTACGGTACACATTTTCTAACTTAAATTTCTAGTATATTTAAAGTATCCTGTTCAAAACAATTATTTTCGTACAGAGTATGTTTGTATTAAACCACCGAACTTGAGTATTTTTCTTTGTTTTGCCTGCAAGCGTAAAAATTAATATGACATTCTCAATAAGAATAAATAAGTACTAGCATTGATTAACTGCCTGCTTTGCGAAAACTGCCTAATCCTATGCATTTTATAATATCCTCTTCATTATAAAAATGAGAAAACTGATACTTAAAGTGGCATATGGACAGTTAAAATTCACCTGAAAGTAAAAGATAGAGCAGGGAGTTTAACTCATGCTAGAATGTAATTAGTGCCTGAGAATTATCCAGACTATATTAAGAATAAACTAATTTGGGAAGGGAGCAGATATGTATTCTGTGAAAAGAAAAATGACAAAACAAGGTTAAACTAAGTCTGCAGTGATACATTCTCTATTGTAAAAGGTTTTCTTAAGATGTAAAATGTTGTTCAATGTGAATAAAGTGTTTATTTTATTGTAAAATACTGTTATTGCAAATTTACTTGCTGGCATTCTCAACAGAAGAATAAACACAAGTACAATATGAAGTTCTGATAACAGGGTGTTATTTCTTTTAATATTAACAGTAGTTTAGAGAATCTCGTAGACTGCACATATTATCTCTAATCATTTATAACATTGAAGCTATTCAGCATCTGGAAAAGAACTTGATCACTAAATTATATATGCACCTGCATGGTACGTACATCCAGTGGTTTATTTTTAAGCTGTGTCACAGCTGGAGAAAACTTATAAAATATTACTATTGTTATATTCCTTTAAACATTTGGGATATATTCATCTACATACTAAAAATTGAGTCGAATTTTGTTACAAGGATTTTTAAACATCAAGAATAGACTTGAGAATAAATATCAATGCTTCTAGACTTTGTGGAAAATACCACAAAGATGTTCCTAATATGTAGATGAAATGTTGAAAACATTCAGTCTGTCCTATTATTGTACCTACATTGTGTTTTCCCCTATTTTAGGGTTGTATCGCTGCTGTAACAACGTACCACATATCTGGTGATGTAAAATGACAGAAATTCACAATTCTGCAGTCCTTTCAGTAGAATGTGTGACACAGGTCTCCTGGGCTAACGTCAAGGTGTCAATACGGATGCATTCCATTCTAATGTGACCAGGGGGGAATATATTTTCTTACATCTCCAATTTCTAAAGGCCACCTGCATTCTTTGGCTTCATTCTCAATGCCAGCAACTTGATTATCACCAGCAGCAAACTTTCAAAAATATATCACCATCTGGTCTCTGCTGCCACTCTCTTCTAAAGATTCTCTTGATTACGTTGTGTCCACGCCAAGATAATCTGGGATAATCTCTCTCTATCGAGGTCAAAGACTAGCAACCTAATTCCATCTGCCATCTTTATTCTCCTTCACAATGTGGTCTGAGCTATGCAGATCCAAGGGACTGGGACACGGCCATCTTTAGGGAAAAGGGATAGATTGTTATTCTGCATACAACTCTTCCCTGTCTGTACTTTATGTCCTGTAAACTATTGGGTAAACTATTTTAGCTATATCCTTAAATCCTCTGGCACTTCTCTTGAAGAATCTACTATTCACTGCATCACCAAAGATGCCAAAATCCCTTTCTCCTTGCAAACTCCATTATAGAGGCCAACGCAGTTTAAATTCTCTTTCTTGGTCAGAATGCAGGCTAGGAGTGTCTATGTGACATTATTCTGGTAAATGGCTCTACTGTGGCCTTCTAAAATATGTATTTCCCTATTTCTTTGAAAGGATCATACTTAGCTGTTGTCAGACATCATTGCTGCTTTCTTCCTTGACTGCAGATGTGCTTCTAGAAAATGGTCTAGGCTGTGTTACAATTGTAATGTGGCCTGCATGACAGAAGGGACAAGAGAATCATCCATACGGCTGCTCTGAAGAAAAGGACCCACCAAACCAATGCCTGCAGCTTCTATAGAGTATATTTCTTTATGTGACAATTGGTGGTTTGTTCTCTCAGCAGCAGCCAAGTTGAATATTCAGTAGCTAGTAGTAAAAATCACTCATATCAACTTTATCTTGGATCTAGAAACAACACTAAATGCAATTTTCTGGAAATAAAAGGAAAAAAAAAAAAAAAAAAAACTAAACATCCTTATTGGATTCTGACTGTTTTTATTACTCACAAGAAAACTTTTCTGGGGGAGAAACCAAGTCCTAGTAGCTGTAGAATACCAAAAGAGGAAATGATGAAAGAATAACAAAAGAACTTAGCATTTATTTTCTTCTAAACACTTCTTATGTTATGTGATAGTTATCATTTTAATGCCTCTCACCATGAAATTCACCCTTCCTTGCCTGCTCTGCCACAATGGATCTGGCACTTTAAATGTTTTCCTTTTGCCAGCTGTGAGTATGTTTGTCAATAGCTAGTGCAAGAAAGGTCTTGCAAGAGAAAGGGCTTCGTATGCCTGTTCAGTTGTGTTTACTTGGCGAGTGAATGCCGGGTGCTTGGCTTCTCCAGCATGCAGCAGCAACTGTGGTGTAGACGGCTTCCCAGATTCTCCAGCATCCAGTCCTTGCAGCACACACAGCTTCTTCGGGATCAGGCTCCTTCAGTGTGTGGGCACCTTCCCCAGCACACATTTTCTACAGCATCTCTCAGCAGCTTAAAGCATAGGCTGAGTAAAAGCAGAACTTTTCCATGAACATGCCTTTCTAGGAACAGCTTGCTTCCAAACCCTGAGGAAGGGATTTCCAGCACGCTATAGAGACATTTCTATCAAGTTCCATGAAAGCCTTATCCCAGGGACATGTCTTTGATTCAGTGACCAATGACCACCTCCTCTCCAACAAGGGGAACCTTTCAGCCCTGGCAGGGTGGAAGACGGGATACTCCATGGGTGCTTTGTCTTAGCTTAGAGCCAGTAGTCAAACCCTGCATTTGCTATTTTTATAGATTGTAGAATTCTATTCTAGTCTATAGTTTACAGACTAGAATTCTATTGTAGGTCTTATCAGCCTGTCTCTCATTATTTTAAACCTTGCTATAGTCTATATTAAACTTTTCCTATTCACATTACTGTGTGGTCTGCCTTCTGATAGGACTCTGATACATCATTTATCAAAACCGTATCTCCAAGTTTTTTGAGGCTATTGTTTATAAACTTACAGTAATTTTTAAGAAGTGCTTATAGAATTTGCCAGAGGAAGCCTCTCTCAAAAACATTTCTCAAAATCTTTGTCACATGACTTGTTCTAAGAAAAATAATTTTCATGGTTCAAAAGCTTAAAAAATTATTTTTCAGGTGGCTCCTGTGGCTCAGAGGAGTAGGGCACTGACCCCACATGCCAGAGGTGGTGGGTTCAAGTCTAACCCCAGCCAAAAACTGCAAAAATAAATATATATATATATATATCTTTTTTTTCAATCAGAGTTTCATAGTGCTTATGAGAATATTAAATTGTCCCAGAGGGTATGTAGTTAATATAATTTGTTTAGCTTCTTGAACTTTTTAACCTTGAAAACAGTTTATTAAGCAAAAATAATTTTGCAACTTGTGGAAGACCAGGTTGAGAAATAAAATTTGGAAAATGATTTCCTAAGGATATCAGTGTAATATATAACTTTTTCAACAAAAAAAAAAAAAGAAAGAAGAAAAGAAAGAAAGAAAGAAAGAAAGAAAGAAAGAAAGAAAGAAAGAAAGAAAGATTGCTTCTGAAAAGCATGAAGAATGTACTTTTTGTGGAATTGTGTGCCATTTCTTGGACTCTTGTTTTACAAATTCCATGAAAATTTATTTATAAGAAAGGTTTCCCACTTTTCCATAAATGTATTACTGTTTATATTGGGTATATTCTGGTGTAATTTAAAAATAGTTCTTTAAGTAATGACTAGGTAGGCGAAAAATAGAGCTTTCAGTTCATGTTCTCAAAAACTAATCTTCACCATGTGTGACATTGGCCACTTTACCACTATAAATATTTGTTATCAGACTTTTCCTTGATCAAAAATAAATTCCCTCTGAAATCTGTTTAGCCTCTCTTTCATCCAAAGAGAATTTAAATAGAAAAGTTGCTTTGCTGTCCAACACTCAATATCTGTGGCTAGCCACTGCTGAGTGAACTTAGCTAAAAAAAAAATCAACATTAACAGCTGTAAAAAACGAAAGTTACATTGTATGATAGTGATATGATGATTATTTGTTTAAACTAAAACTGCAGAAATTTCCATTCTTGTCCCAAGCCATAACTTGATCACAACAACAAACGTCCAGTCTCACTTTTTCCTTTCCATAATTATTATGATGGCAGATTACACATTAATAATCTCAAATTGATTCTTAAAAAAAGAGAAATGCTTTTACAATTTTCTTGATTGAAAAGACCTAAAATTACTTCAAGTGCTTATTTATGAGAGTTCTTTATGAAAAAAATTTGGTACCATATTAATGTCTGTGTTCCTTGGCATTTAGAAGTAAATATGATAAGTATTCCATTAAAATTTGAAAGGTATCTTAAAATGCTGGTAACTTCTCTTAGTTGATCAGAATCATTTCTTATGCTTATTTTGCAGTTTCTGTGTAAGTTTATAATAGTAGTGGGTCTCCAAAAATGTTTGATGCTATAATAATTAAGTAATAAATTGCCCAAAGTCTACAATAACATATTCAAAATAGTGTTAATGAACTTCTTGTCATGACACAGGTCTATGTCTGAAGTAGATAATTCTCATAGCTTACAGACTGGACACAACATAAGTGGCACTAGTTTTGGTGCTCTACTAATACCTCCTGCACTATGTCATCAGGCAAACATCCTCTAGCATGTACCTGTGACCTTCTCAAAAAAATGCCTTTGGTTGAAGGGCGTCAACTTGCCCAGAAAAACATAACCAGTTACACCATTTACTGACTAAGAAAAAAAATACAAAATCCTGTCCCTTAGCCTCAAAATGGGCCAACTCTCTGATATAATTTTCTCTTTAGGAACATTCCCCATTTTTCTCTGTACCAGACTGGAAGTAATTTACATGCTTGCTTAGCTCCCCAACCCACCCAGCTTCCCTTATTTCCTTACTGGATGGTTCTGAAGAGAACTCACTCAATAAATCACCTATACCTGACTCCCATTTCAGACTTTACTGTTTGGAAACTGAGCTAAGGTGGGATCTATAGAAAGCAAACTCATGGCTGAAGTGTGGAACTGAATGACCAGTTGGAGCAAGGAGTCCATTTCTGATGGTAGGTGGAAAACTGATAGTCACTTGTAGGCTGTGAAACTGCACTTTCACCTTCAATTAATGAGGCTCAACCATGGTTGGAAAGACATGCATGGCATTTAATATTTGATACAACATCTCTGAACTTTGAGAAGTATGGCTCTTATTGTGATTACATTAATTAAGGGATTAATAGCTCTTGATGAGCAGCATTGATACTATGAAAAGAGAAAGTGGTAGGCCTGAGTAATCAAACATCAATTCCAATAACTCAAATAAAAATGTGAGAAGAGCATCAGAGCGTTCCTTAAAAAAACCTGAAAACATAGTTTTCTGTAAGGGAATATGAATAAAATTCTAAGGCTAGAGTTCTATCCATATAGAATTCTATGTAGCATTCTATCCTTAGAATTCTAAAGAATAGCAAAATTTAAAAGAACTTTGATAATTCACCTTGGCAAATCTTCTACATAAATTTGGGTTCCAGTTAAAAAAGGATGGGACCCTGAAACTTGGGATTGGAACAGTAGGTAGATGAACTGGAAAATAAAATGTCTAGGTATAGAGAAGTAGTATTTCATGTTAGAAGATCAAATACACCAGCGATTCTCAACCTGTGGGTCGTGACCCCTTTGTAACAAGGAAAATACATCCTGCATATCAGATATTTACATTACAACATTCATAACAATAGAAAAATTACAGTTATGAAGTAGCAACAAAAATAATTTTATGGTTGGGGGGTCACCACAACATGAGGAACTGTATTAAAGGGTTGCAGCATTAGGAGGCATTAGGAAGGTTGAGAACCACTGACATACACCTCCTTATTTATGGAATGTGTGAACTCTCAATATTTGTCTTCTTCAGATTGTCTCCCACACCACTCCTGCTTTGTTGTGAGCTAGCACCAAAGAGAATGAGCCAAAGTGGGAATGGTGGGGAATGAGAGAAAATATACAAGAGACAAGGATGGGATTGGAAGGTCTGCAGCAGTCACACCTGCAGCAAGCACCAAATTATAAAATCAGCTTTATTTTGCAGTATCTCAGCAGGATTGTTTATGAGGAAGTAACGTACACAAAAAATATATTTTTGGTCCTACAATGTGAGTGGAAAATGTAAATGACTTTGTCAAGAACAAGTCATTCTGTTAATGGTTTCCACTGGATAACATCATTAACATATGTTAAAGATAAGGAATAAAAAGGGAAAGGTCACAACGTTTTCTGCATAGTTTCTAAAGAGTAACTAGGTAAAGAAAGAGATATGTGACTTCTGGCAAAACATCTAAGGAGAAAAACATGTTTTAAGAGGAGAAAAAACATGTTGACGCAACAGGAGGAAAGCAGTTGGATGTCATTCCCTTAATGTCTTCCAGGCCGTGGGAGCCCTGCTGCCTCACGGCTTAATAAGCATGGCCCACCAGAGAATTTCCGGGCTTGCTAAGGGAGAAAAGATCTCACCTGGCAGAGGGACAGACACACCTGCTTAGCATGCAGTGGCTGGACAACAGCAAAACAATAAAATTAGGCAATTACATCTGGGTTCTTCACTAGTTGCAACCAAGTAACAACTTAGATTAAAATGAAAGTTAGAAAGCAAGGAATAATAGAGACATTGTTACCGAGCAAGTAAAAACAAAAAGAAATACCAATATCAGCTACAATTGAATTTATAATAAGTAGAGTAATAAAAAATAAGTTAAAATTGGATACAGTAGTCCAATAAAATATACAGTAGGAATTTATTTTTATGTTGCAGGTAACATACAGATTGACAAATGAGCAAAACGTTATTATTTCTTATTTCAGATTAATATGAGGGTACATACTATTAGGTTACATAGCTTGCTTTTGTAAGGTTAAAGTTGAAGTTGTAGTTGTATCCTATACCCAGGAAGTGTGCCCTATTCTTGTTGGGTGTGAACTTACCCAAAACTTTCCCTTCTCCACCCCACTTGAATTTAACTGAGTTTTTTTTGTTGTTGTTAACATGTGAGCATCATAGTAGCTAATATATTAGTTTCAAAATTTTCTTGAGTACATATACTACTTGTTTTTTAATTCTTGTGATACTTTGCTTAAGAGCATATTCTATATCACAATTTATTAATTAATTTTTATTAATTAATTTATTAATCCTTTTGAAGGCACATGGGTAGTTTCCATATCTTTGCAATTGTGAATTGTGCACAGATCTATGGAACAGAATGGAGAGTCTAAAGGTCAAATTCCATATTGCCACCTGATCCTTGACAAAGGAAACAAAAACATACATTAGGGAAAATAATCCTTATTCAATAAATGATGCTGGGAAAATTAGTTAACTTCTTGTAAAAAGACTGAAACTAGACCACACTTCTTATCACTTAGAAAAATTAACTCACAATGGATAAAAGATTTAAGTGTAACACATGAAACTACAAAAACCCTAGAAGAAAATATAGGAAAAACTCTTAATCTTAGAGAAAGAATTTGTGAAGAAAAACCACTGGCAATCATAGCAATAACTAAAATTAATAAATGGGACATGATCAAGTTAAAAATCTTCTACATAGCTAAAGACACATACATCAAAGGAAAGAGACAAACTTCAGAAGGGGAGAAGATATTAGCATGCTGTGAATTCAACAAAGGGCTAATAACCAGAATCTACAAAGAACTTAACAAGCAAATCAACAGGAAAAGAGCAAATGACCCCATTAAAAACAGGACATGAGAGTGAACAGAATCTTTTCTCATGAGGACAGACAAAAGTCAACAAATGTGAAAAAATGTCCAACATCTCTAATCATCAGGGAAATGCAAATCAAAACAACAGTGAGATACTGCCTAATTCCAGTAGGAATGGCTCTTATTAAAAACTCGAAAAACATGGCTCAGCACCTGTAGCTCAGCGGTTATGGTGCCAGCTACATACACAAGGGCTGGTAGGTTTGAATCCAGCCTGGGCCTGCCAAACAACAATGATAACTACAGCAACAATAAAAAAAAAAAAAATAGCTGAGCACTGTGGTGGGCGCATGTAGTTCCAGCTACCTGGAGGACTGAGGCAAGGTAATCACTTAAGCCCAAGAGTTTGAGATTGCTGTGAGCTGTGACACCACAGTATTCTACCAAGGGTGACCTCGTAAGACGCTGTCTCCAAAAAAAAAAAAAAAAAAGTCCCAAAATAAGTGCTGGCATGGATGCAGAGAGAAAGGAATGCTTATACACTGTTGGTGGGACAGCAAACCCGTGAGAATCTCTAGATTAAGAGAATTAAATGTAGACGTGCCATTTAATTCTGTTGTCCCAATACTATCTACCCAAAAGAAAAAAAAATTTTACCAAAAGGAAAAATTTATACTTTCAAAGAAACTGTTATGTTATTCTATATTATCTGATAATTACCAAGTAAAAAATATATCATAAAATAATTTTAATGATTTAGTAATAAGTAAATACACACCTATATACCATTTTGTTAGAAAGCTGTAGTTTAAACTTTTAAGACTTAAGAAAACCAAAATCAAAAGTAAATATGTAATCTTGCAAGCCTTTAATTATAAAAGGAAGACATAAGGAAAGAAAGCAGAAAGGAAAGAAAGAAGGAATGATGGACAGAAGGAAGGAAGGAAGTTAGTTCATAGTACAAAATAAAATATAAAAGAGAAAACAGTAAATATAAAATGCAGGATTAACAAATAAAAAAGAAAAATATATAGAAAAAGTTAAAATATCTAAAGGAATTTCTTAAAAATATTTAGAACAACACTGTCCAATAGAACATTACATGATGAAAGAAATATTCCGTTCTATATCATCTAATACAGTGGTCATTAACTACTGTGGCTTTTGAACACTTAAAATGTGGTCAGTGGAACTGAAGAACTAAATTTTTTATTGCATTTGACTTTAATGAATATAATTAATTAATTGCATTTATATATTTTCATATTACAATTCAATTAACAAAGTTAAATTTAAGTTGTTACAATATCGGCCACCACAAATTTAGACAGACAAATTTTTCACAAGCCTAATTCCATAAACAGGGTTAAAGATGTAACATATGGTATGAATTAAAATAATTTATAAACAAAATCAATTAACAAATAATAAATTTGATAAAAAAAATACCTTTAACACAGAATAAAAACAGATGGTAATACCTACAATTTACAAGGAGCTTTTTCAAATTGACCAGAAGCGGAAAAACACCACAAGAGAAAAAAATACATGTAAAGAAGCAATTCACAAGGAATAAATGAACAAGGTCTCTGTGGGTGGTAATGTGGCTGAGCAATCCGTGAATCCTCTTTGTGCTAAACTCTGTTTTAAAAGTTTCCCTTAGTATTTCTGTGTGATATTCTAGAGAATGCCTTGAAGTCAAGAGCATGGTAAACACAAGGGGACTCACCTTACATAATGGGTTGTAACTATACACATATAAGGTCTCACGGTACAACATTTATTCAATCATTTCTAGTGATCATTTAATGCAACATGTTCAGTAATGAACAAAACAAATAAACCACAATGAAAAACAAACAAAAAAAGAAAACCTTATTAAAATATTCGATATCCATCGATAGGGTAATGAAATAATTTATCTTAAATCAGTAGCATGAACGATAAGAAACCATTAAAAATACATTAGAAATATACAAGTTGGCTCGGAAAAATTTCTACATGGTAGAAGTATTATGGTTTCATAGGAAAACCAGTGATCAAAAAAATCCCTCATAAACAGATGTCTAAATTATATATATGATATATACACACACACATATGAAAAAATATGAAAGAAACTACACTGGGTTATTCAAGCAGAGAGTGTAAGTAAAGAAATAGCAAATAAAAGTTTGTCATGCTTTAAAATATACAAATAAAAAGGATATGAAAATCAGTGTATACCAAGGTAAATAGGAATTACTTTAGTAAGCCAGAGTTTATTACCTTGAGAATACAAATTGTATTATGGGATGTCATTATTCAGCAGATTGTGATGGAGTCACATTTTATTCATCCTATCCTTTTTATTTCTGACAAGGATTTTCCATTGTTGCTGCTGAGACCAATCAGTATAATGAAAAACTAATACAGTATTTCTTTCAAAGTCCAGGAGTCTCTATAAGTGATGCTCTATAGAAAAGCAATCTCCTGATCAAAGCAATTGTCTGATTACTTCATAATTCAAACTTCCCACCCCAGAAGCTGCTGGACGATAGAGGAACATGTTATATGAGAATATTTCCATCTTCTTTTGCATCCAAACTGCAAGTAGACTAAGTAAATCTAATAAATGGCTAGGAAGATAAGAGAATAAATGGTGGAATAGCTGGGTGGGTAGGAATAAGACTCTGGAGTCTGTTCCAAACTCTACTATTTCTTAGCTTTGTAAACTTAGGGCATTTACTATAAGACAAAGGTAATAATAATATCTATTTTATAGCATGATAATGTGTTTCTACCTTAAAGATTCTTAGAAATTAACCTGGCATACTCTTAAGAACTCATAGATGTCAGCTGATATTATAATCATCATTCCAATCAACTGAGCAATCTTGTGCCAAAAGCCGTAAATAGCTAGCTCCTGTTATCTTCCATATGGCCAAGTTCCCTTATTCCATTGATTTTGATGTTGCACTAAGTGCTGTAGATGCTCCACACATATCCCATGAGCCTTACCACTTCCAAGTTCTCCAGCAATTTTCTTATGGATTTATTCAAAGCAGATAAAGACCTTGAGAATGAACACTCTCTGGGAGCAGCTTTTAACCAATGCCTTGGTAGGAGTTAGTGTCTCAATAGCCTGGCTCCCCATCCCTCAGGAAAATAATTTTGAGGTGTAGGTTTTGCACCTTTGCCACCGTTTTTCCTCTGGGATTCAGGTACAGTCACCCACTGCTTCTTGGCTGTCTGATGCCCCTACTATACTGCTGGGATTGCTTTGGTGTCCTTGTCTCAGGAGTAGCTTCTGGAGGAGACAAAACCCAGACGCACTTCTAGTTTAAGAAAGAGAGTATCAACATGGTGGTCTTTAAAAAAAAAATTCCATAGATTTAAGGGGTACAAGTGTTTTTTGTTACATGGATGAAATGTATAATGCTGAAGTCAGGGATGTTTGTGTCCCTGTCACTGGAACAGTATCCATTGTATCCAACAGGTAAATTTTTACCACTAACTCTCCTTCCACTCTCTTCTTCATTTTCGAGTTCTATTATACCACTTCATGAACATTTAGACCCTTTATTTATCTCCCACTTGTAAGTAAAAGCACATGTGGACTTTTGAAATATCAAAAAGTATGTATTAATATAATGAGGCTATATTCTAAGAGATGCATTGTTATGCAATTTCATCATTGTGGGAACATCACGAACCTAGGTAGTATAGCCTACTATGTACCAAGGCTATCGGTTAGAGCCCAGCAGTGCTCCCAGGCTACAAACCCGTATATCATATTACTCTACTGAATAATATAGGCAGTTATAACACAATGGTAAGTATTTGTTTATCTAAGTGTATGTAAACATAGGAAAGATAGAGTAAAACATAAAGGTTGAGTATGATAATCCCATAAGACCACTATCAGATAGGTGCTCTGTCAATATCATCCTGCATTCTGAAATATAGCAAGTCTCTCTGCTGACCTCTCTGCCCTCCACTGAACCTCTGCTGGCATAGCCTGCTCTAACCACCCCCATAAAAATTAACTCAGCCCCATCTCTAGAACCAGAAATCCCTTCATGATCAGCCTCTAGTCTGCAAACCCAGTCTTGCTACAAAATGGAACATAGACAAAATTCCAAATTGCTATTCATCATAGATTCCATGTGCCAAACTACAAACACGTAAATTCCAAATACTGAAGCTGTTTTGCACATCATCGTGGTTATTAAGAAAGTTTCTAACAAAATTATTATACCTTAATAGAATTTCCATCTCACTTGAACTTCAGAAGCCATCTGATGTTAGTAATGACAAGCTGCATTGACTTAAATTTGGAGCTAATGAGTTGGTCACAATTGCGTGTACAACTGATACTGTCTTCCCCAGAGGTTCCTGTGGAGCCTCTGGAAGCTGGTTTTCTGCTTTGGCCTTTGTAGAATTTGTATGTATATCCAAGCATTTATTATCTCTCTTCAGTGTCAGAATAATTAATTTTCACCTCCCTTCCCCTCTCCTAGCTGAGACCTTGTGTTTTATCATCATGCATTGTTCCAAAGGACTGTCTTCTACCTTGAGTACTTCCCATCTGAGTCTAGGTTTCTGAAATGTAACTGACATTGTCTTACTTTTCTACAGTAATAACCTTCACCTAAAGTAACGAATGCCAAATCCCTAGAATAGAAGTTGGTTGCCTGATATAAGGAGAATGTCCTGGGTCACACAAATTAGACCAGGTGCATAGTTATACATACATAATTAAAATGTCATAGCCCGTCAAAGTTGTTTAGGGATGACGTACAGGGTAATTATTGTTTGCTAATCTGTTTTGCTAACTGCTATGAACTACTCCAGCTCAGAAGCCATGCCTCAGTCGTATATCCAACCTCTCGCACATTGCCGGGTACAGAAGAGGAGCTCAAAAGAGGTTGCCTCTTTGTTGGTGGCTGAACAAATTTATGAGTTGCTAAAATGGGAAGACACAGAAAGACATGTGGCAGGTGGGTTGTATTTGAAATGTATTCATGGAGCTAGGGTGGACAAAATACCTTAATGCTCAGAGGAAATTCCATTTTATCTGGCTAGCAATATGAAGAATAAAAAGCAGTTATTTAGACCAGAGCTGTTTTATCCAGGGGAAAAAAAAAAAAAAAAAAAGATAATGACCCCTCCTATGCCAATACATACACACACACTAGGAAAAAAAAAAAAAAAAAAAGAAAGAAAAGAAAAAGAAAAAAGAAAAAAGAAATCCCTGTGAAAATAAACTTTGATTTAAAGGGATAGAAAAATAAAGCATTAGTTGAAATAAGTTATAATAAGGCAATTTGTTAAGGGCTTAATTATCCATATCCCAAGAGAAGGGGATGATGTTATGGTCGAGGAGGAAATCATAAAACTTAGCAGCAGGGGTTCATCTTCCCAGATATTGAATAGGTAATTAATCTTAACTGCAAGAGGCAATTAGGCCTCTTTTGGTAAGGTGAAGATTTTTAGGCTCACAGAGCAAAACTTTAAGCCAAAGCACAAAAAGAAAAGTCTGGAGAGCAAAATAAACAATGCCTATGAGTACTTTTCTCTTGAAAAATAAATTAACCTATACCACTTTGCAGAAGTTTAGATTGTGCCTGAGATAAAATTTTATTTTATTTAGAAAAGTACTGTGGATTTCCTGCTATGTAATGAGTTTTGTTTCACAATAGTTACTACAGACACTCCACACTACTGCAGATGCCAAGACTATGTATTTGGACTTTCTACAGGATATAGAAATGTAACATTGCAAGAAATTATACACATCAAGATGGGGGCAAACATAGTTAGGAGAATACTTTTTACATACTTAAAACATAAATGGGTTCTAAAAGAAAGGATTTTTAAATGGCATCAATTTTTTCCTACATAAAATATTACATAAATTCTATTTGAAAAATATTTTAACTTATTTTTTAAGTTTTAGGGTAAAAAAAAGACAACATATACTAGTTTCATTTGCTAGGCTGCCATAGCAAATAGACATGTTGGGTGGTTTAAAAGCAACGGGAATTTCTGGAGGCTGGAAGCCCAAGATCAAATGTCATAGGTGTATTTACTCCTAAGGACTCCTTTTTAGCTGATACCACACTTTCTTGCTTCTTCCCTTTCCTTTACTTTCATGCATTGCTAGTGTTTCTCTATAAATCCTAATCTCATTTTTTTTTTCATCTCCAGTAAGATTGGATTAGAACCCTCCTAACAGCCTCATTGAAGTTAATCACCTCTTATAAATCCATGTCTCTGGATACAATAATCTTTCTAGGTTTGGGGAGTCAGAGCTTTAATATGAGATCTGAGAGAGCACAATTCCAACCATACATATATATACACTTAAAAAAGCATAAACCTTGGAAATACAAAATCTCAATTCTACTTCCTTGGCTAGCAATCCGGAGCAATCCCTTGTGTCAAAATCCAATTCTACTTCCTTGCTTCACACTTTGAAGCTAGACTTTTAAAGGTATTGTGTTGCTGACTACTGGCTTAGTCAGAAACACAGAGGCAAGCACTGCAGACTAAATGAATGGTTTATTAAGGGATGGCTGGTTCTCCCTCGGGCACAGCAGCCATCAGCTGTCTTTACTCACTTTCTTATATAACCAAACTCATCAGATAAAAATAATCCAAGAACAAGGAAGACAAAAGGTAAAGATCCCTTATCAGCGTTAACACAACAGAGTACATACACACCTTTCTAAACCAAAAATATCTTGTTTGGAGATAAACAACAATGGAGATAAAGCACAAAGTGCTGGGTTATCTGTTCTGTTTGCCTACTTCTCTATATAACTAACTGAAAGTTTTTGTGTAAATAGAGGTAGGGGATTACGTGCAACAGTCCATTGCCCCAGGCAAATGATCTGTCTCCAGTTACGACTTGGTGAGGGTCTCCAGTACATTCTTTCCTTTAAGGCGTGACTGCAGCCCAAGTACTGGAAATGTTCCTTCTCAGAGCCTCGTGACCTCAAGGAGCACAAATGAGACTGAGTCATCTTACAAAGGTGCAGTGGACTGTGCCCCTTCAGCATTGAGCCTCGATTTCCTAAGGTACATGTGACTGGGTAAAAGCCGCTAATGTGGAAGTAACCCCCACTTCCACCTCCCCCACTATACTGTCCCCTAGATGACAGATTTCCGGTCTCTTCTCACGGAGCTACTCCTACCCTCCCACTGTCCCAGGTGAGTTTGGCTTTGCCAAACCAATTAGTAGATTTCTCATGTACAGTGCTTCCTACTTAGTAGGCTGGTTGTAAAGATTACACAACTTAATACAGAAAAAAGTACAGATAATGTAATGCCAGCTAAAGAGAAAAAAAACTACATATAAAACATAGGTAATATAATTATGACTATTAACCACTGTAAGTATATCACATGTTTATAAATACTCTATTTAAATGTATTCTAAATATGCATGTATCCTGGGAGCAAAAATAGTATACACATTTAAGAAAGAAAGAAACTAAAGAAATTAAAATTTCTCTAAGGAAATATCATTCAATGTGACACATGAAGTAAGGTGAACATTCCAGACAGAGGGAGTGTCCCATGAGAATGGTAAAGCTTGGGATTGAATTTAGTGAATTCATGAAACTAACACAAGGTAGAGTGACTAGGACTTAGCACAGCTAGGAGAATTGTGAAAAGAGACCAAAAGGCTGAGAACAGCTAGAACCTCAAGTTCCAGCCTGTGTTAAGGATCTAGGTTTTTAGGTTAAGTGCAGAGAGAAGCCATCAGAAAAAGTTAGGCAGGATAAACCAAATCTGAATTACATTTCCATAAGTCAACCCCAACGGCTTTATTGAAAATTGAATGGAAGAATGCAATCATGCAGACAAGTTGGGGGCAATGATGCTAGTCCAGGTGAGGAGGGAGGAGAGCAGTTGCCTTGAGTGGGGTGGTAGCAGAGGAAATAGCAGAGAAGTGGAGATATTCCTGTAACAATTGCATCAGTAGTTTACTTCTTTATTCAATGAGAAATTCTTTTTAGACAGAGAAATCAAGGGTCATTTCTGTTAAAGTGGTGGGGTGGGTTGAGGTAGTTACTGAAATAATTGAAAAGGACAAGTAAAGTTTTAGCAAGAAACTGAATAGTTTTATTAAGGACGTGAACAGCAAGCCCTGTCCTAGTGACTGCAGGCTCTGTGGAAAGAGCAAGTTTGTGTTTTACACACAACATTGAGGAATTTGGAAATATGCAAGAATCTTAATTAACTCTGTTCTCAAAACAACCCACCTACAAGGGTGCAATCAGCCTCCTTCCCATAATAGTCCAGGTCAGCTTGACCCAAACCAATCAAATTAGCTTAACCATATCCGTCATCCACCTGGTTCATATCTAGTTAACTACATGACCTTTCCTATATTCTCAGCTTTGAATAACTTGGTGAGTGATGTAAAAGATTAGATAAGAAACACTTTTGCAAGGTAACATGACCTCCACTTCCACATTACTTATTAAGGCAGACATGGCTAGCTTTTTCGAATAACACTTCTTTTTTTCTTACAAGAAAAACAAGTTGACTTTCAGATTGACACATAGCTACCTAGAATGAAGACTACATCTCATTACTGTGAGGAAAGAAGCCTGTTCTGGACAATGAAACACAGAGTGGTGGACCATGCTTAAAGGTAGGCAACATGGCTTTCCCTTCACAGTTCTCACTCTCTCTGGATTGGAGATGAGGATGTCTGTTGGTCTAGAGTAGGTCCTCAGTCTATTTGTCATTGAGGAAAGGGAGAAAACTTGGGTCTTTGAGAATTCATCTTTAGTATGGACGACAGAGAAACAAGTTTCCAACTTGGTTAAACCGTTGGTGTGCAGTTAGGTATACATTTGTGGTACTCTGAGAAGTTATCAGTGAAAGAGACATAAAATGTCAACTAATAGTTGAAATCTCAAGCTTAAAACTGATGAAGGTCCCTAGGAAGAAAATATAGACAAAAAAGTGTTCCAAACCCTGAACTCTGGGCAGTAGAGTCAGGAAGAGGAGAAAACATCATCAAAATACAATAAGGGGTCAGTGAGAGTGTGTTACTTTACAAATCAGAGAGCTTGGCTTGTGCCTGTAGCTCAGCGGCCAGGACGCCAGCCACATACACGGGACCTGGCGGGTTCGAATCCAGCCTGTGCCCTTCAAACAGCAATGACAACTACAACCAAAAAATAGCCGGGTGTTGTGGTGGGCGCCTGTAGTCTCAGCTACTTGGGAGGCTGAGGCAAGAGAATCATCTAAGCCCTGGCGTTGGAGGTTGCTGTGAGCTGTGATGTCACAGCACTCTACCCAGAATGACAGCTTGAGACTCTGTCAGAAAGAAAGAAGAGAGAGAGAGAAAGAGAGAGAAAAGAAAGAAAAGAAAGAAAAGAAAGAAAAGAAAGAAAGAAAGAAAGAGAAAGAAAGAAAGAAAATCCAGAGAGCAAAGATTTCAAAGAAGGTCGTGGTGATCAAATAATCAGTCACTTGATTCAGGTAAAGAAGAGCCCTTTAAATGTATAACATAAGTCAGTGACCTTGATAAGGGTGATTTTAATGTAATTATATGGACAGAAGCCCAATTTTAGTAGGTTAAAGACAATAAGGAAGAACAAAATAGAAAATAATCACAGCATTTTTTTTTTCCTTCTAACACAGAGCAGCAAAATATGTGAAAATGGAAGCAGATGAGATCAGTCAAAGGTGTAGGAATGTATTTTATTTTGTTTCATTTTGTGGCAAATACTATTAGATTTATTTATTCTTTAAAACACCCCATGCTTGGTCTTATGTATGGGCTTTTACTCACATCTTCTTTATCTGGAATAAACACATTTTTCACTCACATGTTTCAGCTGGACTCTTCTTTTGGCATAGGTCTTGCACGAGCTTTTCATCCTCTATCAGCTATTCATCCTAGAGCAGGATGATATCACTATTTTTTGGTTGTAGTTGTCATTGCTGTTTCACAGGCCCAGGCTGGATTCAAACCCACCAGCTCAGGTGTATGTGGCTGGCACCCTAGTCGCTGAGCTATAGGCACGAGCCAAGTGCTCTGATTTGTAAGGTAACACACTCTCACGGACTCCTTAGTGTATTTTGATGATGTTTTCTCCTCTTCCTGACTCTACTGCCCAGAGCTTGGGTTGGAACACTAATAGGCTTTCTTCTGTAACTTCTCAGCTCTAAGATCTGTGAGGGCGGGATATGGACTATCTTGTTTAATCATGCATCTCCTCTGCCCCCAAAGTAGCTATGGTGTGTCTGTGACTAATGAAACAGAATAACTTGTAGTAAAAGACGTTGTGAGACTGATAAGAAGTGTGTAGAAATTATAGGTACACTGTATTTTTGTGCTATGATTTTCTTACATTGAAACACTTAAAAAAAATCACTAGAGCAACATGACTTTTTCCATGTAAGATTTATTTTTCTTATTTCAGATTAATATGAGGGTACACGTATTTAGGTTACTTTGCTTTCATTTCTAAGGTAAAGTTCAAGTTGTAGTTGAGCCCTTTACCCAGGGGACCTACTGAATACTCTCACAATGTGCACATTAGTGAGGGCCCACCAATCCCCCTCCCTTCTTTATTAGTTATTTTTCATGAATAAGATATTTACTACTATTCCTAAAACTTAACAATTACCATCAGTTTTTGCTTCCTGGCCTCAATTTTAGTATCATATACAATTTCTCTTACCTTTGAAATATCTTTGTGGGCGAGTCCACCTTACTCTCTGTAGAATATCAGGGACTTGGGAATTTAGAATGAAATTTATTGGCTCACGATTTTGAAGACTGGACCTTCCAAGATCACCTGGTTGGTATCCCTGAGGGCCTTCTGCCTTCTCCTAGGGCAGAATGGAAAAAAGAGAGCCTGAGAGAAAACAAGAGGGGTCTGAATTCATCATTTTAGAAGAAACCCACCCTTGCATATTGGCATTAATCAGTTCAAAAGGGCAGAGCATTTTTGGCCTAATTACCTCTAATGGGTTTCATCTGCTAATACCGTTGCTTTAGAGATCAAGTTTACAAAATATAAACTTTGAGGTATTCATTCAAACTTCAGTAGTCATTTAAAGTTCTAATATGTATGTTACGGTCATAGACTGTCATTTGTGGAATTTTGGTGTTTTATCTCTCTGCTGTTCGACAAAAATTCCTGGAAAATTATTTTTATAAAAACCACTTCTGTGCCTAAAATTGTTATGACACTTATTATTGTCTTTTCTTTTATTATTATTATTTTAGATAAGAGTCTTACTCGGTAGCCCTGGCTAGAGGGCAGTAGTTTCATCATAGCTCACTGCAACTTTGAACTCCGAAGTTCATACAATCCTCCTATTTCAACCTCCCAAGTAGCTGGGACTGCAGGAGCATCAGCATTACTGGCTAATTTTTTATGGTTTTCGTAGATACCAGGGCTTCACTCTTGCTCGAGCAGGTCTAGAACTGCTGGCCTCCAGTCCTCCCGCCTTGGCTTCCCAGAGTGCTAAGATTGCAGGCATGAGCCACCACGTGTGGTTCCTTTTTCCTTTTCCTTTTCCTTTCCCTTTTTTCTTTCCTTTTTCCTTTTTCCTTTCCTTTCGTTCTTCTCTTCCCTTCCTTTCCTTCCTCCCTCCCACCCTTTCTCTCTTTCTTTTCTTGTAAATAGATGATACATCTTAAAAGCAATTCAGATCTTTAGGAACTCAGATTAGCATTTATCTTTCTATCAGCGAGAAATTTACTTGTCGCCACATCCTGTAACATAGTTTATACCTATTGTTCCATTCTCAGATGACGTTCATTAATCAGCAGAAAAAAAAAACAAAACGATGGTACTGGGTGAATATTTGTAAGTATAGTATTGCTTATAAGACACATTTATTTTAGGTTTCCAGTATAAAATAAAGCATTCAAGGGGCAAAAGTCATTCAGACTATGACAGGATTCTATTGAGGGGATTCAATCTCACCTGGCAAATGAGGACCAGAGTTTTCATCAAAATACAACATGGAGGTTCTTCAGTGAAAAGATAAAATTCAAACTGCACTTACGTTGCAAAAGTGTGTACGTGTATTCTGGGTACATGACCATGGAGTGAGCTGTAGGCACCAAAATAAATGCTGCTGCCTGGAACACCATCCACACTCCCACCATTTAGAAATGTTGAGCAGATTGAGAGGGAACGTGAAGGATTCCTTTAAGCAGAGAATAAATAGATGAAGACAGTAAGCAGGTGCCTGGGGACACCATGGGTGATGTTTGATGCCTCCTTCTCCCTCCCCTTTCATCACATGGCCATGTATAGTAACCATGGCAACATACCTTGCCTTGCTGCTGCCTACATCTGTCCCTTCTGTCAACTCCATCTGAACTACGTTTTGACTGCTTACCAGGCTAAAGTGCTCTGCCTTTCTCTTGGGCCTGAGCTGGCCCTCCACTTCCAGTGGGCAGCCCTCCATTCCAACAGGGAAATTTCTCACCTATTCATTGTTGGTATTTCCAGACTTACATAAAAATAATAATAACATTTAGCTAATGGTGATTGAGCAAACAGTTTACAATGAGAATAATACATAGGTTCTTAAACTGTTAACTGTGACTTATAAGCATTAAGGAAATCTGTAAGAAAAAAACAAGTGAGAAAGGGCGACACCTGTGGCTCAAAGGAGTAGGGCGCCAGCCCCATGTGCCAGAGGTAGCGGATTCAACCCAGCACCGGCCAAAAACTGCAAAAAAAAAAGGAACATTTCAAATTATTGAATGTCTGCTATAAGAACTCCCTGAGATAACACGTAAATGGCTTTGCATGGAGCCTGTCATTATTTGCTCGGTAAGAGCAGCTGTCGTCGTTGTGAACCCGTTTGGTTGTATCCTTCTAACAAATTACTGCAGATTTTTTTTCCTGTTTCATCTAATTTTTATCCGTTGCCAGACCGAGCTAGAATATGACTCTTTTTTCAGTAGTTTAAAACATATTTATGTTTTCTAAATTTAAAATATTTGCCTTGTTTTACATAAAAATATTTACATTAGACACACTGGAATCAGACAAAGCTACACTGCCAGATTTCATACAAAGAACAAAAGCAAGCATAGTGACATTTTACAAAACTGGCAGGATGTTTAGAGAGCCACTCAGGACCAATACAGTTGTGGGGACTAGGTTCGACTTTTGTCCCTTAGAAGCCACTATTTGTTAGCGTTACTAGTAATCTCACCACAATTCTGATTCAGATCTAAGCAATTCCTACTTCTATGTCCCTTGTTGCCTATACACAAACCAACACCTCCATGTTATAAAAATCTTTCAAAAGACACCCATTCACAGCTTCTGCTTACTTATGGGAGATGGGGGGGTTGCCTCTTGACATCTGCAGATTGGCATTTTTCCTTATGTTTCTATCCCCATTACTAATTGTGTCTCTGAGTCTCAGATTCAAATTTCTGAGTTAGATTCAGTTATTTACAATTATATCTATTAAAAAAAAATTTTCACTAGAATATTCCATCGGATACCACCACCTAGCCTATAAACTGAATGCTTTTGAGTACCAGATCCCCATCTTATGCAATTATGCTTTCCATGATTATGGGCCATGCATGCCTAAGACCAGACCACCTCTTTCTGCAGGACCTGCGGAGCTGGTCTGTAGATATTCTTAAGTTTATCCTCTTTATTTCAAGTACTGAAAAATTTCAGGGTGCATATTTGCATATACACATGTCCTTAAAGTAAAATTTTATTTATGAACAGTATAATAATTAATCTGAACGTTGCCAACTACTAGTTCTTTAATATGAAATTACAGCATATTTCTATTGACCTGATGGAATATAAACGTCTTAACACAATAACTAAGAAAATGCCATGAAGGCTATGTTAACCAGTTTGATGAAAATATTTCAAATTGTATATAAAACCAGCACATTGTACCCCATGATTGCATTATTGTACACAGCTGTGGTCTAATAAAAAAAAGAAAGAAAGAAAAAAAATTCTATCTAGGCTACAAGTTATCACATATAGTGAAACTGTTTGGTTTTGTGTCTCACGTGACCTCAGCAGACTCTTCAAAGTAAGAGTCAGTTCTTACTCATCCATATACTCCCTACGAACATTTAATATACGATTAGGGTCTGTGTATGTCTCTTGGTATTTGTCCATAAGTCAGCTGTTTTTCTCTGGCACAGAGTCTATTGCAATGTATGGCAAAATTTAAATTCTGCCTTTTGTTTGAGAGTGTAACTTTTTGAGTAAGTCCTAACTTTATGGCTTGCCTCCTATAGGCAAATGTGAATTGCATGGAGCTGAGATTTTCTACCTTTTGTTCATTGCTCTCATCTCAGTGTTTAGAACTACACTACTGTGCACACTTTATATCTTCAATAAATATTTTTGAAATGAAAACGTACATACACACACACACACACACAAGAACACACACATTTTCCTGATACCTAACTGTTTGCAGGGTTAATTCCCAGTTATTTCATGTTCACTACCATAAAAATTAAACCTGTATATCAGAACAGACTGGAAAGATCAGCTAAGCAAGATCTTATTAATTGATTATTTTATCTTTGGGGGGAGGGGCGGGGAAAGACAGAGTCTCACTTGTTGCCCTTGGGAGCATGTTGTGGCATCACAGCTCACAGCAACCTCAAACCCTTGGGCTCAAGGGATTCTCTTGTCTCAGCCTCCCAAGTAGCTGGGGCTACCAGTGCCTGCCACAATGCCTGGCTATTTTTAGAGATGGGGTCTCACTCTGGCTCAGGCCGGTCTAGAACCTGTGAGCTCAGAAAATCTGCCCTCCTCAGCCTCCCAGATTGCTAAGATTACAGGCATGAGTCCCTGTTCCCAGCAATGATAAGTGCCTCTTGTCCCAACGAATATGGTAAATGATACCAAATACCCCTTCCTTCTTTAATATCACTGGGTTAATGCAATGTTATCAACTAAAATACAATCCATTGACGTTTTCATAAATTTAAGTGTAATACATACAGGTTTAACTTTAAAGTACTATAAACTCTACTCTTTTCCAAAAGACTAGATATGAACATTTAGCAATTCTGATGATTTTCTTTAATAATAATAAAAGTATCCAAAAACAAAAAATAATATGAAGTGTTGTTCTTTGGAAAAGTTTAAGGAACTTTGTAATAGTTGACCCTAACTATATAAGAACTAGCATCTCATGAAAATAAATAAAATACCCAGGAACATATATGGCAGCATTTCTAACACAAAAGAAACAGAAAACTTAAATGTATTTCTGAAAAAACAAATAAACAAACCAAAAAAAAAAAAAAAGCAGGGCAGAGTTAGTTTTATTGTTGTACATAAAAGGACATCCCTCAGTGATAAAATGTCTTGTATTTCCAAATCTCTCACAACCTTATACATACCCTATGTATTTCCTTAAATATAGCAGCACATCTTTCAATCTGGTTATTCCAATATGTTGAAAGTGCAGTATAATGACCAAAAGTAAATTCTAGAAGCAGAGGGCCTGTGTTGGAGACCCAGCTCCAACTCTTACAAGCACTATGATTGAACTTCCCCATCTCCAATATCAACTCCATCTTCTACACATCCTGCTTTAGAGAGGTAATAGAAGTCACAAACTAAAAACTGCCCCTGGACATCTCTTTTATGTGTGTGTCCCATAAACATTTCCCATTTCCTTCCTCAAAACTCTCACACCCTCCATCTCTACATCTTTCTCCAGTAGTACTGAATAAATGCAATTCCATGAATGTATTTTAGGGAACTTCCTTAAGGGTAAGGCAGATACCCTTAACTTTACAAGTAACTGATTAATTAATTAGTGGGTTTGTTTTTATTAATTAATCGTATTTTGTCTTTAGGTTTAACGCAATGAGTTGGAAAGTTCAAAACAGCATGAGATGGACTTTAGCAGTTTATTTTTGTTTCTAGTATTCCTTCATTCTTGATAACTTCGATTATCAGCTATTATTCATGCATATTATTTTTTCAAATTTTGGTGAACTGTTCATATTTCTGAAAAGTGAGGTCGCCCACTATTTTACGAGGATAGCTCAGAAGAGGCTGATCCAGGGAAAGCTCAGTAGTCATAAACTTGGCATTATGTTTCTCTTTAACATGATGACTTCCATCCCTCTCTCATACCCAAAACAATTTAGAATTTAAAAATATTCAATCATACTAGTTTCTCGCATAGAGATATATAGTAACTAGCCAGCATGTAATATTGCTCATGGTATCACGCAACATGTAAGGACTATATTACCTTCTGGACGACATTCAATCCTTCCACTTATTGGAAATTCTCTACATTGTCTGTTGGCAATGGAATAGCCCAAATTCATGCACACCTGTTCTCTTTGGAGGGATGTAGCAAATCTATATACTTCTATGGGGGAAAAACCAGTCTCATTTGACAAATTCCCAGGGTCATGACTACCTGAGGTCCTTTGATCTGATTGCCTTTGTGACTCTGTATTACGCCTGTTCCTTCTACCTAAAATGCCTCACCTCTTCCTGCTTCCTTTCTTCATCTGGTTACTGCCAAGCCAGAGATAAGTGCCTTTTTTGTGTATTTACTTTTATATTTTAATATTTCTCTATACATATGCCTTTTTGTATTTAGTTGATTGGATTGTACTTCTGTGAACTCCTTAAGAAAGAAACAAAACTTAGCACAGGGCTGGGCAAATGGTAAATATTTACATATTTGATTACATCAATACATTGGTGGTACTTTACCATCTGGAAAGCACATTGCAAAATATGTTGTGATCAATGATGGGAAGAAGAGATTAGAAACTGGAATCTAATGATGGAAATTTTATAAGAAAGTCACCATTTCCATTAAAATGGATAAAGATTCTCTTTCCAGAAGTAGTTGAGACCTGAATTTTACTGGAAAAGGTAGTAACTTGTGAATGGAAAAGTATTGACTAAAGATGCTTCTCTTTCCCAAGGGTCACAGAGTTCCTCACAATTAAAGTGTTAAACTGGGCTGTTAAAGGATTACAGAGGCCCCCCTCCTTTTTCTTATAATCAGTTTATTTTCTCCATAAAGTGAATTATAATAGGGATGTGATCTCTGAGGATTATGATGAAGATTTTATTCCTGTAGGCCTTAAGGCACAGGCGTCAGAGTGTGTCTGTGTGTGCGTGAGAGGGAGAGAAGACATGACTTCTAAAGGGAAATCTTACAAAATAAGTTGAAAATAAAAGTACTAACATAAAATCCCACTTCTCAGATTCTTTTATTGTAGTCTTTCAACTGAATCATCAAAATCAAAGAAAAAAAATGTATTATTTCTTCATTTTTTTGCTTTAGGACCATAATTGAGAATATCAGTGGCGAAAATGGGATTGCATTTCTCTGAAGGCAAAAAATACCCATTATAAATAAGCAACCTATGAGAATTTTAAGATAAGCACAGCAGAGATAAAGCTACGCCTGGCTATCATGTTAAGTACTTAGCACATGAATAAATTAATAAATAAATAGTATAGTGTCATATTTCTTTAGTGCCCCCAAAGCAATTGAGTAAATTTATGTGCTTTGAGGATTTTAAATTATAAATAGAAATTATAACTATGATCTTAAAAATTCATGGCAGTAATTTTTTCCTAAAATATATTCTTCGTGATTTTGAACTTCCTTTTTGACAAGACATCATGTCCTTTATACCTCCAATGACTTTATCTCAAACACAAGATTCTATTCATTGCCCTTTCAGTTTCTTGAAGGAATCTCAAGGTTGACTTCAGTTTTCATCATTCTTTTTGCCTCCAAGATTCTTCTTCTACTGAACAATTGTCATCACTTCACTATACCTCATATTTGGTCTCTGTTGTGCAAGTACAGAACATGGTACATTTTCTTTGCTCTCCCTCCCAAAAGTGTCACTCACTAACTGATATTAAAATTCCTTAATATCATAAAATGTACTCAATATGGAAGAAAATGCGAAACTCCAAAATTGTAAATTTTAAGTTTTCTGTCTTACATCTTATAGGAATATTTCTGCTAATAAATTAGGAAGTATTGATTGAATTAGAATTGTAGTCTCAGATAAAATTTTGGACATTGGATGAATATATTGGTAACATAATAAAAAGAAAAACAACAGCACAGTAATTGTCTCCTGGTGGAAAACACAATACCACGTATGAACTACTCTTGTCAAAAAAGTTAAATCTATATCTCATTAAGCTTCTATATCTAACCTTCAATTTATAGGGAATAGAGGGAAGAAAAGTACATATTAACACCAGAGGTATATAATCAACAATCCAAAATATGGTAAAACTCTAAGGAAAAATAACCCTGCATCTTTAACACATAGTAAGGAAAAAATAAAAGATGAAGGAAAACAAATAAATTAGGACTTGAGACATATAAATAACTTTTCACTGTTAAAATGTGAAATTAGGGCTCGACACCTGTGGCTCAAGAGCTAAGTTGCCAGCCACATACACCTGAGCTGGAGGGTTCGAATCCAGCCAGGGCCTGCCAAACAACAATGACAACTGCAACAAAAAATAGACAGGCGTTGTGGACGGCGCCTGTGGTCCCAGCTACTTGGGAGGTGGAGGCAGAATTGCTTGAGCCCAGGAGTTGGAGGTTGCTATGAGCTGTGATGCCATGGCACTCTACCCAGGGTGACAGCTTGAGGCTCTGTCTCAAAAAACAAACAAACAATCAAACAAAAAGTGAAAGTAGGAGATAGTTGAGGAAACATGAACACCAACTAGATTTGCAATAATTTTGAAAAATATATATATTCATATAGAGGTATAATAATGATAACATGGTAATTTTTTAAATAATAATTATATTTTAGACTTAAAATATTTATGAATTAAATTCAGAAGAAGGGTGGAAAGGAAAATGTGAGGGGTACAGAGGAAACAAGTATGGCCATCAACTAGTAACTGTCAGAGCCAGGTGACGAGAACAGGAGGATCCCTGAATGATTCTTTCTATATTGTTTGATATTTCACATGAAAAATACTTTTTTAATGTTTAAAAATTAAAATTCTACCTGCTCCCCCAATAGGGATTTCTTGCTAGCTCAATTTGTTCATGGGCTCTATATTTTGCCCTGTTGCTCAGCAAACTTTCACCTCTACCAGAAGCCTCCCCATTTTCTTGGGTCTGTTCGATTAACCAATCTTGCTATTTGAATGCACTCTTTTAACATATATTTTTTATTAATAGTGAGGGCAAATATGATTAGCTTATATTGTTTGCATTTATAAGGTAAAGTCTGAGTTATAGTTGAGTCCTTCACCAAAGAGATGTGCCATGTACTCCTACATTGTACCTATTGGTTGGGACCTTACCGAACTCCCTATTCGCTCCTTCCTTCTTGAATTTAATTGTGTTTTTGTGTGAGCCTGTAGCTGTTAAAATACTAGTTTCAAGTTAGTAATTAGTGCATAGGGTGCTTGCTTTTCCATTCTCAAGATATCTTACTAAGGAAAATGTTCTCCAAATTCATCCAGGAAAATACAAAAGATACAAATGTACCATCTTTTCTTATGGCTGAATAGTACTCCATGATATACATTAATTACTGTTTATTAATCCATTCATTCATTGATGAACACTTGAGTTGTTTCTATACCCTATGATTGTGAATTGAGCTGCTACAAACATCAAGTGCAAATGTCCTTATGATAAAATGATTTTCTTTTTCTTCTGAATAGATACCTACCTTGTTTCCCCAAAAATAAGACAGTGTCTTATATTAAGTTTTGCTCCCAAAGATGAGCTAGGTCTTATTTTCAGGACGTCTTATCTTTCCTGTAAGTAGGTCTTACTTTCGGAGGATGTCTTATTTTCGGGGAAACAGGGAAGTAATAGGATTGTGGGATCAAATGGAAGGTCTATGTTTAACCCTTTGAGGATTCTCCATACTCTTTTCCAAAAGGCTGTATCAGTTTGCAATCCTTCCAACAGTGGCTAAGGGTTACCCTCTTTCCACAACCATGCCAGCCAGCGTCTGCAGCTTTGAGACCTTGTGACACACTCCCAATTCTCCAAATTACTTCAAGGAGTTTAGCTTAATGATGTCCTGTCTTTGTAGATTCAAAGACTCACTATTGTGTTTTACCAACCAATGAGCCTCCTACACCAGGTACCAACTTTTAGCATCTCACAGTGGCAAAAATATTATTATGTTGTCAGACCTTTCATCATCTACTGATAACTAGGCTCTGTGAGAGGAAGAGGGCAGTGATAATATTTTATATTTTTTGCTAATCAGATCAGTGCAACCACTATTACTTTCAAGAAATATTTTTTTCTAAAGGTAGAAATGGTTAAGACCAGGTTCAGTTTCACGTACCCTTTTTGAGAGGTTCTTCTCTGTGACTCCTTTATAGCTACTTTTACATGAAACATTTATAATGCTTGAAAGACATAATATATGTCATTAAATCAGAGGCATGAAAATTCCCTGAGAATTCAAATTCAAGACAAACACAATCTAATGTGAATTCTTTGAATATTTTAGTGACTTTTCTACCCAGGCAACTTTGCATTCTAATTACAGATTTTATATCTTCATTTAGAAGGAGAGGTAGGAGTATCATTTATTAAAACTGCCCCTCTAAGTCACTAGTTGAAATTTTCTCCAAATTAGAATTATACATTCTAATTTTATTCCTGAATAATGGTTATATATCATCTGCTTAAATAGCACCCTGACAGAAAACCAATCTCCAGCTTCCTCAGTTGTAGCAGACTATTCAAATATTCTAAGTAAAGTGTGGGAGTCAGAAAAAAAAAAAAAAGTTGAGGAAGAAATGGAGACAAGAGTTAGCGAGTTTCCTGCATTGGAGTTTCTCTGTAAGTAGGATTTAGGCAATTTTATATATAGGACAATCTAAAGAAAATGACATAACTTTGTCATAATCCTCTGCAGTTAATTAGGTTAAAATGTTGTAAGTTTTTGCTCTCAATAATCCTACCCTTCTTCCTTCAATCTTTAGACCACCAGTTTCCTCCCTGGGTTCTTTAACATTTAACCATGGGAAGGTCTAGAAAGCCAATCTTCCCAAGGTTGACTAGAAATACTAAATGGAGCTGCTGTGTCTCCATGTCCAAGGAGCCCTTCCCTAAGGCCAAGCACCTTCTCTGTTAAGCTGGAAAGTTTGTTTTAGTAGGAATGACTTCACTAGCACACAGTAGTTACTGTGTGAAAGGGCTTCTCCATTACATACCCTCTCTTTGGGTGAACAAAACCTAAAAGAACTTTCTAAACATGTTCAGCCACCAGACAACTAATTCAGTCTTTTTCTTTTCTTTTCTTTTCTTTTTTTCTTTTCTTTCTTTCTTTTTTTTTGAGATGGAGTCTTATTTTGTCACCCTAGGTAGAGTGCATTGGCATCATAACTCACAGCAACCTCAAACTCTTGGGCTTGGGCCTCAGCCTCCCAAGTAACTGGTACTATAGGCACTTGCCACAATGCCTGGATTTTTTAGGGATGGAGTCTCTCTTGCTCAGGCTGGTCTGGAACTCCTGAGCTCAGGAAATCCACCTGCCTTGGCCTCCCACAATGTTAGGATTACAGGCATGAACCACTGCACCAGGCTTCATCTTCTTCTTCTTCTTTTTTTTTTTCTTTTCTTTTCTTCTTGTTTCTTTTTTCTTTACTAACTATTATACTATACTAAGAAGGACAAATATTCTATATGTAACCTGAGTTTCTATATCCCACAATTATTTTACTTTTTAGCCAAAAAAAGAGGGGGAAAAAAGGACTGTCTGTATTGTAGTACCCCAGGTCAGTGTCAGATCAGCTTTAGTATAAATCACACTTTAGAAATTTACTAAGACGGTGATCTTGAGCTGGTAAATTATCCTCAATAAGCATTCTCGCCTCCTCAGCAAAAAATAATATAGTAGCGATGTATTTATCATAGGATTATAGAAATGACATGAATTTCATAAGACACAAAGCAGAGTTTGATCTATTATAAGCTGGTTGTTTTCAATGGAGGTTAAATAGCATATCTTGTCTACGTCTCACAATTAATGTTATAACTGAGATTTATACTCAGAACTGTAGGACACCAAAATCTGCACTCTAAAGAGCAGCCCAATTAGTTCCTGCGGGTAGAACTGCTGCCAGTCCACATCACACAACCCTTGAACTCATAATCACTGAACAATTAGTTGGTGCCAAGCAATATTTAAATCCAGGCCTTCTGACTCCTGAACAAGAACACAATCATTTTATTGAGAAAACAAGTGACCTTAAGCATGACATTCCTTTGCAAAGGCTTGAAAAGACAAGACGCTGAAGTCTATACACTTAAAAAAAAAAAATAATATATATGTATATATATATATAATTTATGTGTGTGTACACACACACATATATATATATATATATATATACACACACACATACATATACCTATATACTCGAGTATAAGCCGAGTTTTGTGCCGAAAAAACTCGGCTTATACTCGAGTATATACGGTATATTAAAAACAATAAACAAGAACAACTATAACTGAAGCTTTCTCTACTCTCAGGAGAAAATGATGATCAGCTTCTACGTTTCTCTGTTAATTAATTCTGTAAGCTTCTCAGGGAATACGGCCCCTTCCATGAGGGAACCTGTGGTTTAAGAGGGGAGATGTTCAACTTATAACCCACATTAAGGAATATGATTTAGCCCTAGGTTGAACCATTCTCGCCATCAGATTCCTTTGTCTTATTTCTCAATTTTTTCCAAACTCTATTTCAGAGTGATAATTACTGACTCCCATAAATACAATTATCGCCCAATTGACGACACACACAGTAGAATAACTTTGACACAAAATGTAACCGTATTTCTCAAGCCAGTACACAAGGCTGGGTGCTCTCTTTCCCCTGCCAGGGCAAAAGGTGATTTCCAAATAACAGAGGCTGCTTTAGCTTGTGTCCCAGGTGAAACACATCGCAGATGACGGTCCCATAGTCTCTGTCCCATGCATGTGTGGTCAGCTAGCCTATGTGGTTGACAGTATTTATGCTATATTTTAGAGTAAGAGACACATAATGTATTTTATGTTATATACTAGTAGAAAAAAAGTATCTTTATTTCACTTTACAATTTTTAATTTTAATTTTTATTAAATCATAACTGTGTACATTAATGCATTTATGGGGTACAATGTGGAGAATTGATATGCAATGTGGAATGCTTATATCAAACTTATTAACATAACCATCACCTCACTACTTATTGCTTGTGGTAAGACATTTATACTCTCTCTACTCTTCATAATTTCTGTCGCCCAGGCTAGAATGCCATGTCATCAGCCTTGTCCACAGCAACCTCAAATTTCTGGGTCCAAGTGATCCTCCTGACTCAGGCTTCTGAGTAGCTGGGGGTATAGGCGCCTACCACAACACCTACCCAGCTAATTTTTCTATTTTTAATAGAGATGGGGGTCTCACTCTTGCTCAGGCTGGACTTGAACTCCTGAGCTCAAGGGATTCTTTCACCTTGGCCTCCCAGTGGCCTAAGATTATAAGCATAAGCCACCGCTCCAGAATAGGATCTTTACTCAAAAAAAGTAATAATAAAATAATAAAATTATTTCACTTATCTGTCTAACATTCTTAAATGCATTTGAATTTAGAAAATCAAAATGCCACTAAATAGTGTGCTTGTTGTTTTACAGTGTGTTAAAAAAAAACAAACAAACACTGTTTTAAACACTTTTTAAAACACTGCTATTTTCCAAATATACTCTGATTTTTTTTTCTTTCTTCCCTACAGTAGGTTTACATTTCCCTGACATCTTTGCAGATATATACACCTTTGTGACTTTCTTTTTCAAATGAAATGTGAGTGCAAATAAAGTGCCCTGCTTTGGAAGAAAATTTTAGGGTAGAATTTCAATCATATTCTTCCTTTCCCAGTGCTATATTGACTGTAGCGGACCAGGAAAAAGGAAGTCTCACTCATCCTGGGCCTTTTTGAGTGACTATAATGAGTAAATATTCCTGTTGGCTAAGACTGTGCAAAAAATAATACTGTGTGGTGCGACACCTGTGGCTCAAAGGAATAGGGTGCCAGCCCCATATGCCAGAGGTGGTGGGTTCAAACCCAGCCCTGGCCAGAAACAGCAATAATAATAATAAGAATAATAAGAATACTGTATGTGTCTGTGTGCATATATGTGTGTGTGTGTGTGTGTGCTTTAAGTCACTGATATTTGTGAGGTCCTTTTGCCACAGCATAATTTAACTCAATTTGACTAGTCTAAAAATTGGTACTTAAAAGTACAATGGTATATAAAAAGGTTAAATAATAAATTGACCTATTTATCTGATCATGTGCTGGATGGTAAGGAAATTTTTTTCTTTTTTATTTCAGATTAATATGAGGGTACAAATGTTTAGGTTACTTTGCTTTTGTTTCTAAAGTATAGTTCAAGTTGTAACTGAGGACAATTTTTTTGAAGACTGGAATGACCTCATTCTATGTTCTTGAGAGGGAAAGCATTGATATCTCAAGTACTCTAGAAGCAGATGTCATATTATAACTCTAAGGAAAGAGATTAGATGATAGAAAAATTGTACTGTATAAATTCCCTTTTTTAACAAGAAAGAGATGAGCACAGAAAAATACTGGAATATTTTAAAGTAATAGAAAGAATTGATGAATTCAGGAAATGAGAGGATTCAAAGAAAAATTACTACCCATACCCCTTACAAAGATTTTTCTGGCTGCTGGGTGGAAAATGATTAGAATGAACATTGGTGGAATCAGAAAGGTCACGTTGTGAATTAGGAAAGACAAGTGAATAGGTTCAACATGGAAGATAGCAATAGAGATACAGAGGATTGGACATATTCAACTGGAATACATTTTGCAGGGAGAACTATCTAGATGTAAATTTTAAGAGAAACATCAAAAATGAATCTAAAATTTTAGCTCAAATGACTAAAAAGACAATGGTATTATTTTCTAGTATGGGAAAGAGGAGTGAAAACAATTCTTTTCATGCTTTGCCTATATTATGTTTGATTTGTAAATGAAGATTGTGAGTTGAAATTTATGTGTATACGCCTAGATCTCAGGGGAGAAATTAGAGTGAGAAGTACATATTTAATAGTTGATCAATAAAATCGATCACTTAAGAAGTACAGAGAGAGAAAATAAGGACATTGAAGGCTGACGATGATCTAAGGAAGGGTCCTGGCAGAGTAAGATGGATATCATTAAAGCAAGCAGAGAGTTCTTTCAGGATATTTATCAACTATAATTGATGCCAGGAAGAGATCAACCATGTCGAGGACGTGCAGTCTACTAGAAGAATAATTCCAGAAGGGCAGAACATTTTGTCTGTTTAGTTTACTACCGTGTCTCTGGTGCTCAGGCAGAAAATCAGGATGGCAGAGTGAGATAAGATAGCAGCTGAAAGGGAATAATGGTCCCTAAAATTTAAAATAAGAAAACATTTTTTGTTAATCAGATTTTTTATTTCAATGCTAGCTTTTAGTCCCACACAGTCTTTTCGTTTTCTTTCTTTCTTTCTTTTTTTTTTTTTTTGTAATCTTTCTCTGAAAAGTTTTAATCCTCTTCGTTTTTGCTCTCATGGTAAATTCCTCAGAAGCGTTATGTCTCTTTTTCCCGTTCCTGCACCCTAGTTCCTAGCACATTTCCCGGCACATAATAAACAAACAATAACTATGGTTGAATGAACTAATAAATACTTCCCTTCCTTTTGGACATTGTAATATATACTTTTTTCTCTTTAATTTGCAGCGAGGAACTCAAGTAAACTTAGAAATTGGATTTAATAGGCGATCAGGATCATACGGTGGAAAAAGAAAGTTGATGATTTCCATAAACAACTGTACGCAGTTCAGAGACCCTTCAGCATGGAAGCAGCTGGTACTATAGGAAAGTCTAAGGCTCTTTACCTTGCTGTTCGTGATTTTTCCTCTCCCTCTCTTTTCACTGCTATGAAATGTGTGAGGCAGCACCTGAGGTTTCCCTATTTTTCTGCACAGCATTGTTAACCTCACTAATCCTCGGGGCTTTTCTTCCATTATTAACCAATGTATCATTGATTAAATGAGGCACTGAATGAATGAGGACTGGGTGGTGATGGCTGGTTCCCCGCTGCCCCATCATCCACTCTTCCCCCTACCCTAACTCTTCTGTATCACAGTTGACAACAGCACTCTCCCAATCCTCATTTTCCTATCACTCTACTTCTATCCTCTACTTCTCTTCTGTTATTCCTTGTATTCCTCAAAAATAAAAAATTCCTCAGAATTTCTATAGGATAGAAACTTTATAGTGAATTTTAATGAAATCAATGATAAAGGATTAATAAGACAAATGCCCCCTCCTACAGCTTATATAAAATTATTTCTTAACGACTCTTAAAGTATGCTAACCTATATTTTACTTGTGTAAAGAGTCTTAAGAGCTTTTAAAATAAAGCAGTGTATGTGTAAAATAATTACTGCCAAATGGGGATGAGAGAGAGAGAAAAGAAGGAGGAGGAAGAGAGAAGACAGTGTTTGTTTTGGTAAATTAGTTTAAAAAGAAAGATGGAGACTTTACCTCTTTCATGTTTACATGGATGGAGCTGGAACATATTTTTCTTAGCAAAGTCTCTCAGGAATGGCAGAAAAAGTATCCAATGTACTCAGCCCTACTATGAAGCTAAATTATAGCTTTCACATGAAGGCTATAACCCAACTATAGCACAAGACCATGGGGAAAGGGGCAAGGAAGGGGAAGGGAGGGGGAAGGTTAGGGTGGAGGGAAGGTAATGAGTGGGGCCACATCTATGGTGCATCTTAGAATGGGTACAGGCGATTGCACTAATGTACACAGCTATGATTTAACAATTAAAAAAAATGTTTAAAAAAAATGAGTAAGCTGTATGCACTGAGAATCTGAGGTCCAAGTGCTTCATACTATTGAAACATATTCTTACTTCATACTGAATCTCTAAATCCCCTTCTCTCTTTCACAGCACATCATTTAGGAGGGGAAAATCAATGATGTAGTTGTTGCTTTCTGAAATTATATGTCTTGGACACACAGATTCCTTGGGTCATTGCTATTTTCACTAATGGGAAATACAATGAAAACTGTGCAATGGAAAGAACAATCCCAAGGAGAGCGGGTTCAGCCAGAGCAGAATTTTAACCTTGAAATGTGAGCTATGGAATAAGTATCTAATATAAATTTCACTTCTGTAAAAAATGAAAATTTCTTTGCTTGGATTGCTATTGACTATTTTAAAAAATCTTTCTGAGTTTAGAGTCTTCTTTTGCTATATCCAAAGAACTTTAGCAGAAAGTGGAGTTATCATCCTTAATGAATCTAAAGCACAGAAATTAGAAGGAGCTGGTGTTTGGACAGGCAAGCAGTCCTAGAAAGAATGTGTACCCTTGAGGAATTATCCATTTAAATGTTGTTTGCATGTGTAAATCTCTCAACGAAGCTAAAAAATAAGAAAGCATGTTAGAGTTTTAATTATACTATATTCACATGGAAATGACATGAATATTGAATATAAAATTGTTAAATAAAAAAACCTAGAACAGCTGAAACACAGGACATGTTTAATAATACAAATACAGGAAGTGGTATGACAGTCCTGTTTCTTATAATTGGGGGAATTCACCCTTATTTTGAGTTGTAATTGGGAATTTCTTCTGCTGCCCCATCCTTTCAAAAACAAAAGTTAAGTTAGTTCCTCATTCATGTTATCATATGTAAAATAGAAAGAAATTCGGGCTGAATTCAGGGGTAGTTAGCCACACAACACAGTGCTCAGATTATAAAGACAGAAAGTTGACGAACCTTAGAAAGAGAGAGCGTCCAAGAGACGGTTTTCAATTAAAAAGCCTGAAACTTATCCACAAGCTTTAATATATTCTCAGGGAATAGACAAACAAATTCCCAAATCATGTAAAATTACAAATATATATGTATTATATGACATCAGTAAGGTTAACAGTGTGCATTAGTTATCTACTACTGCATAAAAAATACTCCTAAATTTTGCACATTAAAACAACACTCACTTTCACAAAGTCTCTGTGGGCCAGTGATTGCAGTGTGGCTGAGCTGGGTAGTTCAGCCTCAGTGTGTCTCTTGAGGTACACTTATAATGTCACTTGGGCTGCAGTCACCAGAAGTCTTGACTGGGGCTGGAAAAATCTCTCATCACAGTATTGGTAGAAGGCGGCAGGTCTTTGCCATGTAGAAGTTACGGGGCATGAAATTTGGCTTCTCACAAGAAAGAAAGAGAACATAAGCCCATGCCACCCTGTCTTTATGTCACAGTTTCTGAAATCACACGTACTGAGTCATGTTTTATTCTGTCAAACAGTCTGATGCTGTTACTATGCAAAACCGAACTGCGGGAACATGTGAATAGGGATCACTGGCGCCCTCTTGAAGTTTTCAAATAGAGGATGTGTAACTCATTTTCTCATTCCCAGGGGATACCTGTAGTGGTTTTGCATAAACCGGAGCCTTCTGTAAACATGCTAAGGATATTTTTACTAACTGGGAGGTAACTATGAAAGTTCTCATCTAAGGATGTTTTAGGAAGCTATGTTTGATCTTTCTACATTGATTGTTGATAACTTGGAAGGTATCAACTGAGATGTAGAATTGGCTAGAATATGGAAAGTAACACACAGTCTCACTACCTTTGCATGGTGAATCAAGCATGAAACTAAGAAACTTCAAACTTACAGATCGGTCCCATAGGCATTTTTAGTGTTTACCAACTATCCAAAATTTAAACATGCCCTTTTATAGGAAAAAGGGATCATTAAAAATCCGTATCCTATGAGTTTGTGGACCCCTGTAGGAAAGAATTCTGAAGATGTGCTTGTTTTTTGCTTGTATTATTTGATATGTGTTAATGGGTTCAATTGTGTCCATCAAAACATTAAGTTGGATTCCTACCCACATGTACTACAGAATGCAAACTTATTTTGAAATCAGGTCTATGCAGGTGTAAATAGTTAAAAAAGGGTCATACTGGGGTAAAGTGGGCCCTTAATTCCATACGACTGGTGTCCTTTAAAAAGATGATTTGCATATAGAGGGAGAACATATCATTTTACAATGGAAGCAAAAATTGAAGTTACCTTCTGCAAGCAAAAGAATAGCAAGGGTTGTCATCCATACCAGAAATTAGGATAAAGGCACAAACTAAATTCTCCCCTCATATATTACTTAAAACATGTCTATATAGACCCCGTGACTTCATACATCTTGTCTCTAGAACATAAGAGAATAAATTTCTATTGTTCTAACAGAGAAAGAAAACTATCTGATTGGTTGATGTTTGAGAAATCGGACTATCACATGGGAGGTTTGATACAATACTGTCATTAATGCCCAGTTGACCATTTGTGGTTAGCTAAGCTTGTTTCATTTTTATTTAGAAACTTAGATTGTGAGAGCCATCTCAAATGGTCTCCTATTTGATTATTTTAACAATAAATATCTGAAAAATGTGTATTCTAAATGCCTTTTCTTTAATTTTGTTGCTTAGAGTGGGACATGTTTGGTTGTTGCTTTAAAATTTATGATTAAAAGTTAAAATGAAAACAAAATAAATAGTAAGTTATTGCTAAGCCACACATATGACCATTCATGAATCAAATTCTATAAAAGGAAGCCAATTATTTTGTAAAATGAATGAAGATTTAGTGAAGTGAGACTTCAGTTGAACTGACAGTTTATATCAAAGAGAAATAGCTTAATGTTAGAAGAATTTAATGCAGTTATGTTATTTATGTTACTTATTCTTTGTTATTAATTTTAATGTCAATACATTAAATTTAATGATATTTAATATGAATGCAGTGGATGGTTTAGTTCTTTATAGCATTTTAGTAGTAAAAAGAATATTATTTTGGGTGGCACCCATAGCTCAGTGGGTAGGGCATCAGCCACATACACCAAGGGTGGTGGGTTCAAACACAGCCAGCTAAAACAATAATGACAACTGCAACAATGACAAAAAATAGCAGGGTGTTGTGGCAGGCACCTGTAGGCCCAGCTCTTGGGAGGCTGAGGGCATAAGCCCAAGAGTTTGAGGTTGCTGTGAGCTGTGACACCACAGTACTCTACCTAGGGTGACAGCTTGAGACTGTCTCAAAACAAAAGAATATTATTTTATCCCCTCACAGACTCTTATGAATATGTTGCATTGCATACTTATTGAATACTTACAAAATAAATAAATTTATGCACAATAGCTGCCACTATTACACTAAACATTAAAAAAACTAGACAAGTTATAAAGTATACATCATATCATCTCATACCCAACATTGTTAATAGAATTTAATTTAAATTGCTGTTAATGATAAAGGTGATAATAAGGATGCTTTTAATAAAAAGATGGTGACCCTTTACAAACGGAGAAAGAACATGTGTCTATTAGCTATACTTAAAAATAATACGATTCTTATCATCAATGAATTACAAAGTATCACCCCAATACTATTATTTTTATTTTCAACTGTAAAAATGATTTAAATCACCTAATCTTTCAAAAGATAAAAGGCACATTTCAGATAAAATTTTTCAATGGCCTTCTTCATTTAATAAGAATTATATTTATTCTACAAATAATGTGTGAATAATACTTGAAATTAACTAATTTAGTTCCAGAAATTGCCTAAATACTTCAGTATATCAACGTCTCTAAAAGAGGAAGTTTAATCAATGGGAGATTTTGACAGAAAATATTCTACAATCACATTTGAGATAAGAAATATATAATTACCTTGTTGCTTCTGAAGGCTATCAATCTAATTTTTAGCAATTGATTTAACAGTAATACATTACTGTTAAATATATATCAAAATGAGAGAAAATCCATCTTGTAATTTAAGCATAAGACATGATGGGTGTACTAAAAGACATGCTGGTGAAAAGTCATTTTGATATAAGAACAAGAATTGGAGTGATAAACGATAATGGGGTGGGGGGGGGATTCTTAACTATAACCACCAAAACTAGAATGGTTACTGAAAAAGAAATCAGTTTCATTACCCTACTTTGTGAGTCAGGTGTGATTGTTGGTCACCCAATCTATGCCCTCCCCTCCATCCATTTCATCTCCATTACACTGATCAGCATAAGAAACATTTTTACATTGATCTTGAAACTTTATGCTCTGTAGTTGTTAAAATTAAAATACATTGATTTTTTTTTCTTTTTCTTCATACATAAGAGAAGCAAGCAAATGACAAAACATAAAGGAACTCTGATTCTTCTGGAAGCAGACTTCTCAGCAGAAATTTTACAGGCCAGAGAGAGAATGGTATGAATATTCAAAGTACCGAAGGAAAAAAAAAAAACTTTAACTCTCAATTATCATATCCTACAAAAATATCCTTCAAACATGGAGAAATAAAGACTGTCCCAGACAAACAAAATTTCATCAACACCAGACTTGTCTTACAAAAAACAGTAAAAAGAGTTCTTCAATTTGAAAGGACATTAATTATCGCCAAGAAATAATCTGAAGGTGTACAAGTCACCAGCAACAGTGAGGACCCAGGCAGAGTATTATCTTGCTGTGATTGCAATAGAATTAAGTGTATATTACACTTACATCTCAAGGAGGAGTACCAAAAGACTAATCTTTCAAAATAACTATAACAAATGTTTTTGAAATAGATAGTATAATAAGAGATGGAGAGAAACAACAAGAAATTAAAAAGCAAGGGGAATGGAGTTAGAATGTAGAATTTTTGTTAGATTTCTCTTTGATTTTTGTTTCTTTGTGAGAGAGTAGTCACATGTTTAAAGTAATTGGTTATAAAATGTTTTTTGTGAGCCTATGATAACCTAAAATCAAAAAACCCACCATATATACACAAAAAATCAAAAGTAAGAAATTAAAACATACTAGCACAGAAAATCACTTTTAACAAAGGAAGACCAAAAAGAGGGAGGCCCACAAAACAATCAGAAATCAATTGATAACGTGGCAGTAGTAAGTCTTTACTTATCAGTAATGACATTTTATTAAAAGAACATAATAGGTTAGAAGAAAAAGTGAATTCTAAGCATTTTCCACATAAGGTAACTGACTTGTCTCATGAAAATTCCAAAAATCATTTAGATACAAAATACTCATTCTTGAAAGAGAGAAGAGATTGACGAGAGATAGGGAAGTTCCTAGCGGATATGTAGAAATTAATGCCACATACAAACAAAAGGTTTTATTAATGTGTATCACAGAAATATAAACTTTAATGTATCACAAAATGTATTAAAAAAGTGAAAATAAAACCCAAGTTGATACCACAATCAATTTTACAATATAGTGTCTATTAACTTATTGCTTATCTAAGCAATGATGTCTCACAAACTGTCTCTTTCTCAACACACATAAATCAGAAAGACTTAACATTTTATTCATTTCTGAACTTACACTAATCCATGTAGTTATATATATGTGGAACATTACTGTGTAATTTTAGTCCATAAAATATGACTGTTTCCAGAGGCCATCAAGCGAAAAAAGATTATAAACCCAGATATCAGATAGGAGGTCATGCATTGGTCCTTACAAACAGCAATGTACATAGCATATGTTGTAATACAGGACGTGAACACAGAAAAGAGAGCTCAGCCTAAAAACCATTTCTGGCTGAAAGGAAAAAAAATCAATTTCAATTGAATGGAACAGCACTGAATAATGAATTTATATTTAATGCCTGCTAAGCATCACACTAAGCATTCTACGTGTGTTAACCCTTGTTTAATCATTATTACCTTACATTATTACCCTACAATGTAAATACCGTTAATGCTTTCATTTTATAGATGAGATAACTGAATCACAGAAAGGAGCCACGTTTAGGCCAGAATTTATACATTAGTAAAACTGTTCAGTGACGATCTGTGTTCAAACATGTGCTGGAGTCCTATCGCAGAACTAGAGAACAGGATTTCACTAAATTTTGATTACTGTATTGCATTCATAAAGTAGTGTTATACACCTTCATGATAACAAATTGGCCACAAATGGAAAGGCTTAATTCATGTATGAATTTAAATTAGTAAACCTACACAAAAGTAATCCAGCAGATTTTTTTTTAATTAATTTATTTTTATTGTTAAATCATACCTGTGTACATTAGTGCAATCACAATTAGTACAATGTGCGGGTTTCATATACAATCTGAAATATTCTCAACATTGAACAGTTGTTTTTTTTGTTTTTTTTTTTTTTTTTTTTTTTTTGCCATTTTTGGTCAGGGCTGGGTTTGAACACTCCACCTTTTTCATTCTGTCTGGCGATTTTAAACTACTAAAAAAAGTAAGAATTTAGGTGTACGGTGCTTTCACTGTATCTTCAACAACTAAAACTGAAAGATTTAGCGGGCACATAAAATATCTTTAAATGAACAAATGAATAAACATGTCAGTGATGCCTCAATGATCAAAAATATAGGAGACTAATATATTTTAATCAGAGAATATATATTGGTAAACATAAGACATTACTGTATGGAAAATGTATTGAATTTTCAGATGAGTTAGAGAAAAAATAATAAACTTTATTTCATATATGTAAATTTGTAATTTTAACTTATGGGCAAGATTTCTAACCCCATTTTAGAAATACCAGTTTTTATTATTATGTATTTTTTGGAGACAATATATGCAATAAAAGAAAACATAAACAATATTAAAAATGACCTATCATTCCATCATCCAGAGATAACCACTGTTAAGCAGTTATATGTATGTGTTTTATATAGTGTCTAATCTCTGTAGGTGATTCAGTTTCATTATATTGCACTATTAGACTTTCACTATGCATGTGATTCCATTAACTTCTCTCTTCTCTAATTCTTACAGTGTACTATCAGAATTTTCCCATGCCTTTAAGTATTACTTAAAAACTGAGTTGTGGGAAATAGGTAACATGACATTCTCTAAATATACCACCCAGAAAAAAAAAAAAAAAAAAAAAGAAAGAAACTATTATGTTTTCCAGTAATTCATTTCAAGGATTCTGTAAATAATGTTGTATAGATATTCTCACATGTAAATGCTTTTGTATACCTCTAATTATATCTAAGAACAAATTTCTACTTTCAGAATGTTTCATTTTTAAGTTGAAGAGATAACAACTCACTAATAATTAAATATAGATTGTAATGTCTTAAACAATTCCCTGGTTGCTTAAGATCTTCTTCTTTAATTTAATATTTTTCCCTTTATTCAGTAAAACAATTACAGCTATATTAGCACAACTGAGAATAACAGGCATTAATACTTCATAAAAATTAAATAAATTAAAGTTAATGATTAAATGTTAGTATTCCCCTATGAGGTTTGCACAAGCTTTCATAACTGTTTGTTTACACTCATTTTAACCTTTTTTGTAAATTGATTTAGATTTAAGTTTTAACTTATACTCAAATTTTACAATTATACAGGTTCTTAAATTTCAAAGTTATAAAAAGCCTGATAACACTCCAGATGGATGGCCAAGGTGACAATTTAAGAGCCTACAAAGATAAACCCATTTTTAAATTCTTATGTATGTTAAATGCATTTGTATATTAATGTCTTAAAGGTCCTTTATTTATTTATATTTATTTATTTATTTATTTATTTATTTATTTATTTTTTGAGACAGAGTCTCAAGCTGTTGCCCTAGATAGAGTGCTGTGGCATCACAGCTCACAGCAACCTCCAACTCCTGGGCTCAAATGATTCTCCTGCCTCCACCTCCCAAGTAGCTGGGACTACAGGCGCCCACCACAACACTGGGCTAATTTTGGGTTGCAGCCATCATTGTTGTTTGGCGGGCCCAGGCTGTATTCAAACCCACCAGCTCAGGTATACGTGGCTGGCGCCTTAGCCTCTTGAGCCACAGGCGCCGAGCCAAGTTCCTTACATTTAACAATAACACTTTTATTCATCTAATTTACTATGAAAGTCATGATAAAATCAGACAAGATACCTTCTCAGGAAATACTGTATTCCCTACAGGCACATGAGCTTTTATTTTAGGAGCAAATACAGTCATGTTTTTTACATGGCAGGAAAATTAAAGCTTATTCTTTAACACTCAATTGACATCTAAAGTATTCTTGTCTATTCCATTTGCTTTGTTTTTTATCATGTCAGGCATATGAATTATTATAAGAATTCCTTATATGCACAATTTAATATTGACCCATAAGTCGTTTACCACTGAATGCTTCAATCACATATGTACATGACTCTGTGTGAATGATTAACCCTCACGTATGTCTGGCATAAATGTCCCTTTATACACCTTTGCATTAGAACTGTGAAGACTGAAGGCAGAGACAGAAAAAGGAAAACATCAGTATTGTGAGAAAATTATGTCATAAAACTTTACCAAGTTCAACCAGAGCAAACATATTTTTTAAATGACTAGAAACAAACTACAGCAACAAAAACACATCTCCACTTTGTGTGTTTCCTGAGAAAGTGCCCTTTAAATGCTATGCTGTTGCTGAATTCTGCAGGAGTTTCCAGGGTGTTCTATAAAGACTACTTAGCAGAAGTGTAGCAGTTAACACACTAACATGAAGAAACAGAAAACTATTGCATGAAGTTCTATTGTCAAATAAATTGAGGAAAGTTGTTTAAACAGAATTATACTATGTGTACGTTTAACTATTGCTTTGGTTCTGTAGCTTATTTCATTTCTCATTTCTATCTCATTAATACTATGTTAATGAATATTGTAAATTTGTAGGACATTGTATCAGTTAATTATCGATATGTAAAA
>CAUYPK010081767.1:0-24007 GCA_963574355.1 Loris lydekkerianus
AAACTGCCTCTACCTAGATACAGCCGATGTGGTACCATGCCACTGGCCCGACCCCGTCACTTACCTCTTCCCCCGCCTTCTTTCCCTGAACCTTCTCCACAATAAAAAAATAAATAAATTCAAAAAAAAAAAAAAAAAAAAAAAAGATATCATCAAACTCCAGTAAGAGTGGCTCACATAACAAAATCCAAAAACTACAGATATTGGAGTGGATATAGAGAAAAGGGAACACTTCTGCACTGCTGGTGAGAGTGCAAGCTAATACGTCCCTTTTGGAAAGAAGTATGGAGAATACTCAGGGACCTAAAAGTAGACCTGCTGTTTGATTCTGCAATTCCTCTACTAGGTGTATATCCAAAAGACCAAAAATCACTTTATAACAAAAATACTTGCACCAGATTGTTTGTTGCCGCTCAATTCATAATAGTCAAGTCATGGAAGAAGCCCAAGTGCCCATCGACCCATGAATGAATTAATAAATAGTGGTATATGTATACCATGGAATATTATGCAGCCTTAAAAAAGATGGAGACTTGGGCGGCGCCTGTGGCTCAAAGGAGTAGGGCACCGGTCCCATATGACGGGGGTGGCAGGTTCAAGCCCAGCCCCGGCCAGAAACTGCACACACACAAAAAAAAGATGGAGACTTTACCTCTTTCACATTTACATGGATGGAGCTGGAACATATCGTACTTAGTAAAGTATCTCAAGAATGGAAGAAAAAATATCCATTGTATTCAGTACTATTATGAAACCAATTTATAATCACTCACACTTTCATATGAAGAATAGATCTCAACTATGGCCCAAGATGAAGGAGGGAGGAGTTGGGGAGGGGAACAGAAGGGGAAGGTCAGATCAAAGGAGGGTGAATGGTGGGATCACACCTATGGTGCATAATGCAAGGGTATATGTTGGATCTATTAGTATAGAGTATAAATGTCTTAACACAATAACTAAGTAAATGAGATGAGGTATATATTAACAAGTGTGATGTAAGCATTCCTAATTCTATATGAAATCAGAACATTGTACCCCATAAATGCATTAATGTATACATGATCTATGTGGTTATGATTTAATAAAAAAGAAAATAAAAAGCACATTAAAAAAAAAAAAAAAAAAGAAAGAATGCCTTGAAGATTCTACCTTGGTGTTATAGACATACAGACTGGAGGAAGCCAGCTAACAAGTAAAAAAATCCAACTATACTGAGACTGCCATGGTGTGAGGAAGTCAAAGCTAGCCACGTGGAGTGCCAGACAGAGAGAATGAAAAGCTCGGCTATCCCTCAGCTGAAGCACCAGACCTGGGAGTAAAAACTTGACCTGGCATATGTATTCAGCTCTTAGAGGCCTCTGTCAGACTGCAAGTATATTAGAGACAGCAAGTAACAAATATCCAGCTGAGCCTAGTCAATTCTCAAAACTCATGAAAGGTAATAATTATTATTTTAAGCGAAGAGTGTTGATGTGGTTAGTGAGGCAGCAATAGATAATTGTGAAATGCAGTCACCAAAGATAACTCTAGATTCAAACATTTCTTTACTCTACAAACATGATATTCACACCTGAATACAATGGGTTTTCTCCCCAACACACTCTCTTACAAGGTGTATGTAAAAAATATGCATTTTGCACTATTCAACTACAACCCTACAATCACCCCAATAAAAGATTTTGCCCTCATGGGGCCACATCTCTCTCTAGTTCAGGCTCTTCATTGAAAAATGATGGTGGGGATTTGATTTCTTCATTTTGTTTAGTGTGTGCCAGACCTAATAGAAATTAAGACGGTGTACAAATAGGTGAAACAGATACGGTGGGAGAGTTGTAACGTAAGCAGGAGAGCCTATGAGGGGGTAGTAGAAAAAGACAGGGACTGCAGTGAGAAGACCTATGTTTAAGGGCCAGGTCTCCCCTCACTAGACCAAAGAGTTCTGGGCTCCCTTGGATCCCAGGGTGAAAACCACAGCCCAGATGGTCTTAGAGGCCTTCCCTTTCCTCATGCTGTGATCTATAACATTTGCCATATAGAAAATAGACATGCATTTTAAAATTGGGGGATAGATTTTAATTTATTATTTATGTAGCATCATTTATCTTAATTTTTAAAATAAGTTTTCAACTAGAAGAGTATTTTTTAAAATTTCTTCTGCTTTTTCACTGAGCCAGATTTATACTACTGTTTTCCAACTACCCTTTGGCCCCTAGTCCAGCAACTCCTTACCAGTCTTGCCTAGTCCTCTCAAAACAAGTGCTTAGTGTTTGCTTCATCCCCAGGGAGAAAAACAGAATATTTCAAACATCCCAATCTACAGTATCACTGGGCTTGGGAAATATTGTTTTAAAATATTTAAAACCATTCTATTTGTTTTTTTTAATCTTATTTTCAAAGACCTCCAGGGTAGAAGATTCCAAATTCGATTATAGGTTCCCCTTCCAACATCAGGTGGTTGTAGTCACTGGGAACCTTTCTTCATATTTGGCATAACTCATTCAATAAACATGCCCCTTCGGGTAATTGTCCTAAACTCTCGTTCTTAAAACATTAAAAAAAAAAAAGTTTTAAAAGTAAGTTCTTCAATGTCACTCTATGGCTTTCTTCTAAACTCCCATTTTTTTTTCTATATTCTCCTTTGGATATTGATCTTAACTGAAAACATGACTAAACTGATAAGAATCCTTGGAATTCTATCCGGCATAGTTATTACAGAGCTTCCAGGCTTCATTTTGATAAGGCCATCAACATCTTCTAAAGCATGTCATCAGAAAATATGCATGAAATGACAGGCATGTGAAGATACATGACCTATATTGATAGCAGCTAATAAACACTTACCCTGCCATATGTTATAAATTAGGTAACCATCTGGTCATATGTTGCAAGCAAATTTTTCCACTCAAATCTCCAAACTCACTATTTGGACTTTGCCCCCAAGACTAGGGACAGATACACAATATATCTGATCACTGGGAAAAAAGAAACCAACTCCTGACCAATATCCTACCTCCTTCAAGGTGAAATGTTAGTTATTTCTTACCAAAGCTGTTTCAGTAAGTGGGGAAAAAAGTATCACCAGAACTCTTTTTTGATATTAGAAGCAAAAACTTAAATTCACAGAGGCTTGGAGGTGGACAAGTACTGTCTCTTACTGGTGCAATATCAATAATTTAGGCAGAATTTTACATCTCTGCTTTATCACACAAAGATGATACTTTCCCTATTGTTTGTCTGCAAATGCCTTTTAAATACTGTTATTTCATTTTATTGTGTAATAGCTCCAAGAATAAACAAATTAGGCAGCTGTTTGACAGGTGTCTTTTAAACATAAGCAAATGTCAGTAGGTAAAAAAAAAATGCAGAGTACTTGTCCCTTTCTAACTCCTCCCACTCTAGGAAAAGGCCATCTGCCCCACCTTCCCCCTTAACTGCTCAAGCTCTTTCTCACTTGAAAACCACACCACTGGAAGGCCTCCTCCCATACACTAAAGAACTTTGAACCAGTCCAGGGTATCTGATTGTTTTTTTTTTTTTTTTTTTTTTTTTTTTTTTGAGATAAGAGTCTCTCTCTGGAGCCTAGGCTAAAGTGCAGTGGTATCATGATAACTCACAGCAACCTCCAACTCCTGGGCTCAAGCCATTCTCCTGACTCAGCCTCACAAGTAGCGGGGACTACAGGCATAAGCCATGGTGTCTAGCTAATTTGTCTACTTTTAGTAGAGACAGGATACACTCTTGTTAAGGTTGGTCTCAAACTCCTCTCTCAATTAATCCTACTGCTTAGGCCTTCCAGAGTGCTAGGATTATAGGCATGAGCCACTGCACCCAGCCCTAAGTGTTCTTTAATTGAGCCGTAAGCCCATGCCAGGTCACTCTGAACATTTGCCATTACTCACACCAAAGGAGCTCTGACCACAATTTCTAGACTACCATATGACCCAACAAGTCTTCTCCTAGGCATATATCCAAAAGAATTGAAAGCCAGGACTCAAACAGGCATCTGTATACTCATCAACAGATGAATGGATAAACAAAATGTAGTATATCTATATAGTGGAATACTACTGTTGAATGTCCATCAACAGATGAATGGAGAAACAAAATGTAGTATAATCTATATGGTGGAATACTACACAGTCAAAAGAAGGAATAAAATTTGGTTCTATGCCATAAGACGGATGGACCTTGAAAACATTATGCTCAGTGAAATAAGCCAGGCACAAAGGAAAAATATTGCATGATTCCAATTATATGTCTAGAAAACATAAATTCATAGAGACAGAAGGCAGAATAGAACTTACCAACGGCTGGAACAAGGCATGGAAAGGGGAGTTCTTGTTTAATGAATTTGATGGGAGCCACTGCTTAATGGGAAGTTAATGTTAAGAATCATGAAGTCTGGGGTATAGATGGTGGTGATGGCAACACTGTGAATGCATTTAATGCAACTGGATTGTACACTTACCAATAATGACAACTATTTGTTATGTATATTTTACCACAATAAAAAATTACTTAGGGGAAAAAAGTCAGTCTGGTCTAACCTCCATAATGGTGGCTTGGAGGACACCTAGGATATGAGGACAGATTCACTATTCAGAACTTGACAACCTCATCTATATTCCAAGCCTGCCCCTGTCCTGAGTAGAGTGAGGATCTAAAAATGAGACCTGGAGGTGAAGGCATGGGGAATGTTCCCAGGAAGATTCAGCTCTGGGCACCAAAGAGACAACTTCCAAGCTTCCAGACCCCCAGAGCCTTCCCACTCCCCCCCTCACCCCAGTACCGCTCCCCAGGAAGAACATCAATGGTCAGAAAGAAAATAAAGAGGGAGAGACTTGGCCAGGCCAGCTCTTTGGAATTTATGTAAACTCTTTTACTTACTTTTCAAGTGTCATGAGAATCACTTTTGGAGCAAGCAGGCTACAAAAAGATGCTTTAGTTCTCTCAGCCTGATGGTAAATACATATTATGATATATGTGTTATATTTATTTTATATATTATATATATACTGACAAGAAATAAGGAAACCTTGGAAAGTGGAGTTAGTCATTTCTTCCCCGGTATGCCATGCTCAACTAGTACCATTTGTAATTGTTCCAAAGTAAAGACAGGCTTCTGACCGTAAGGTTTTATACTAGTTATTCTTCCTCTCAACAACTCCCTGGTGAATTAGTAAACCACCAACACAAACATTATTTGCTACAAGTCAATGCTTAGAACAAAGCCTCTCAAAAATCTGTGTAATGAGTGAATAGATAAGTCAAATGAAAAACCTTAGGCAAAACCAGTAAGTCAAAATCTCAGCAAAAGGGGAGGAGGCTTTCATGGTGTTGGCTGGGCGCACAGCAAGCAAGGTGCTAATGAGATTTTGATGATGGCTTTTCTCCCCTGCCCCCATATTAGTAGGAAGGGTTAACCCGGCAACCACTAAAGGCAACTACTTCATATTACCTTTGTTACTCCCCCATAAAAAATTGAGCAGACTTATTGTTTAAGCACGAAAGGAGTCCTCAGTGAGCCAATATCCCGTCTGAATAATTTAGGATGAGGCACAGACCAGCCCACACGATACATCTGTGTGGGAGAAAGCCCCACTCAGCCGGCTGCCCTGTTTAAAAATTCCCCTGTTACAGTCAGATAGGGGGGAAAAAAAAAAAAAGCCCAATTTATCAGAAGGCTAAATATATTGTCCCTTATTAGGCAAATGCTTCACCTGCTTAGCCAATTAGCTTCCGCTCCCAGAAAGACTAGTTGAACAGGTTTCCATTTTCTCTTCCTCTGCCTCCCGGGTTGGGGAAGGAGGCTGGCCCTTAACTTTGACCCTCCCCTTCCCTCCACCCCGGCCTTTCCACGCCGGGTCCGACCAATCGCGCGGGCTCGGACGTGTCCAGGTCGGCGGCCCCGAGAGTTCGGCGGGCCTGGATGCGCCGGGCGGCGGCGGCGGGACTGGGCGCGGGGCTGGGCGCGGGGCTGGGCGCGGGGCTGGACGCGGCGCGGCTCGCTTGGCCTGCGCCCCGGGCTCGGGGCGCCGCGACGTGCAGGCGGATCCGGGGGCGCGGAGGTCGCCAAGTGCCCTCCGCACACTGCCCCGATGACCGAACTACAGCAAGATGTGGAAGACCCAAAGCCTGCGAAAGTGCTCGGGAAGAGAGAGAGCAAAGTTGGCTCAGCCCAGTAAGTATCCCCAGCCGGGACCCGGCCGAGGCGCGGAGAGCGCGCAGTCCCAACTTCTCCCGGGGACGAGTTCCCAGTGGAAGCGGGTTCTGGAACTTTTGCCTGGAGGAGCTTGTGGCCTAAACTCCCTCTGTGGCGCCCGATCTCTCCTTCTCTCTTTCTGCCCACCCCCACCCCCCTTTCTCTCTAGTCTTTTTCTTCCTCAAATTCTGTAGCAGCGAAAACACACAGGAACATTTCAGGAATTCATTGCAGCTTGCAGTCCGGTGGGGTGTGAATTATTTGCCCGAAAGCATGATTGGTGTTTTATAAGTCCCAAAGGGAGGTCTGGGGAAACTATTTAAATCCTCGAGCCACGTCAAGAATCGGCTCTAACACGTATTTCGGCTGCCCTGCTTCTTAACGACGTCGGGGGAGAGTTGGCTGGCTCTGGTTATTAGATGTCGTCCGGTTGTAGCTTCCCGGTGATGTGCTATTGTGTTATTTGATTGAGAGATCAAATCCTCTTCGTTGTTTCCACTCCAGAAAAGTAATGGAAAACATGAACACACTTTATCTTTCCCTTCAGAGACCCCTAAGTTTGGTTGGCTACCTGACACAAGCTTGTTAAATGTTTTTTTTGGGGGGGGGAGGGGGAGGTGTAGGGTTGGGGTGAGGGCGCACGATAAACGTATAGTAAAAGAAAACACTTCCAATTTGAGTTGTTCTCTTTAAAATATTTACGTGCATAATAAAATAATTTGTCCATCGTTGGACCTACGAACTCTTCTGTTTTAACTCAGTGAAAACTCAAATATTTTTATTACAAGGATTAACTGTAATGAAACTGATTTATCTTCTGTACTACTTCGGATTTTTTAAAATCAGGAAATATTATGTAATGATTATTTCCATTCTCTTAAAAAGAAAAGAATCTCTCCATATTTGCTCATTGTATCACCATAATGTCACTATAACATTGATATTAAGATAAATATCTAAATAAGATGTTAAGATAAATATCTGAAGAATCCGATTTTACTGGATGATGTCACATTACTGGAGTAACTAAAATGATGTGTTGCTGCCAATTTGAAAAGGTGCTGAATTCTTTCAATAGTGAAATTTCAACCTCCACGCATTATTTCAGCATTTAGTCACCACAGCCTTGTTTTATATAAAGAATGTTGTGTGTAAAAGCATTTTCCATCTGTGTGTCTTTTGAAGTCTGGGCTGAAGTTTTGGAAAAACAGCTTTATTAGCTGCTTGGGTTTGTTCTTCCAAAGGCTTTGGTCGTATCATCTTTCAGTGTCTCCGCTTTTCTTGGCTGTACATCGCTTTACCCTTCCAGTATTGTCAACTTACCCAGGAATTCTTTAGGATAAATAAATGGCTGAGAAAAAATTGCCATAGGTAAAACCACCCTACAATGTCTTTTTGTTTTGTCACCCCAAAATAAAATCCTAACTTTATAATCATTCAAATCTAAGGAAAAGAACTTTCAATGAGCACCTGTTTTAATGGCACTGAATCATTCTTTTACTTATTGCTGTGAAGAAGAGGCAATGTGGATGGGTTTTTCACTGTTGGGCATTTAGTTCTAGTAAAACAGAATGATTCAAATCTACCTAACAGCTACCAAGTGTTGCCCTGTTTACATTCTCAGTGGTCTAAATAGTCAATTAAGAAGATAGTTTTGATTGAAATGTCTCCTGTAGCATTTAAACAAATCCTCTTAACTCAAAAACTCTATGTTGGAAAAATATGTAGAAAATAAGTCCAACCACATTGAAGCTCAGAGCCCCAATATGGCCCTTCGTTTGGAGTGACCAGTTTCACAAATTCATTTCAGTTCAGCAAACAATGGAATATGTACTTGTTTAATAATGATGAGCAGGATAGATGTGATTTCATATTGGCCCTTCTGGAACTCCAAGAGCAGGGTAAGTGGGGAAGACAGACATGTATGTTACAGTACTTCAAGGCACACAGTGGCCATTGCCACATTAAACACACAGAAAAGATCCTATAAAAAGTTTGACCTATAACTGAATCTGCTGTTAAGATGTTTAACTATTTGGCAGTCTTCAGTTAACATCTGTTGGTTTTGTTGGTTTGTTTTTCCCTACAAAGTATTTTCTAAGCCTACTGCAGTCTCTTCTGATTCAGTCTAAGATTTCAGTTACTGTCTTCTTCTGAGCTCTTAAACTCTTCCTTTGGTATCAGCATAAGGGTAATTTAAAAGGGAGGGAAAGAGGTAAGACACCATCATGATCGGCTGAAGTGATAATTCCATATTAAAATCATTTTAGGTTACCAGATTTTTATGCTTAGAAACCTAGTCTGACTTGTCTGTTTTGAACTTTATAACTTGAATTAATTATCACTAAGTTCAAAGTCTTGTCCAGGTATCCCAGTAGACAAATTTTGCAAGACTATTAGAAAGGCTTGCTCCTCCCCATTTCCTGGCTTCTATAGCTGCACCCACGTAATCTTCCTCACCGAGAACCTAGCCTCCTAGATGATGACAGCTGGCATTTACTGAGAATGCCTACTATGTGGCAGGGAGTGTGCTGCACCCTTTACCTGCTTTTGTACACAGAATAAGGTAGGTGAAATGGTTACCTCCACTGTGCAAACGAGAACACTAAAGCTCTGAGATGTTAAGCAGCAAGGCAGAGGTACACAGTTCGTAAGACAGCAGCTCCAATTCAAGCCCAGGTCTCCTAACTGTGCATCCTGAATTTGTAACCACTGCCTTATAATTTATCTCGATTCTTCTGCTCCAGACTCTTATGATGGCCCTCCAGGGCCTACTTTAAAAAACAGGTTCCTCTGTCAGGATTTTGAGATCCTCACTGATCTGGACACACACAGACCATCGAAACCTCACATCTTTTTTAGCCAAACAATCATACTAGCAACCCCATACTAATGTGTAAAGAAGTAATCTGCAGCTCTCCCACGTTCACAGCAGCATTATACACACTAACCTAGATATGGGATCAGCCTCAGTGCCTGTCATCAGATGAATAGGTAAAGAAAATGTGGTATATATACACAATGGAATACTATTCAGCCTTAAAGAAGGAGACCCTGCCATTTGTGACATGGACGAACCTGAGGAACATTATGCTAAGTGAAATAAGCCAGTCAGAAAAATAAATACTATGTGATCTCACTTACATGTGGAATCTGAAAAAGTCAAGCTCCATATAAGCAGAGAGTAGATTGGTGGTTGCCAGGGGGAGGAGAGGTGGGGAGGGAGAGAACAGGGAGTTGTTGATTAAAGAGTACAAAGTTTCAGATGGCCAGAAGTAAGTATTGCAAGCTAGTCCACAACAGGGTGACCATAGTCAGTAATAACAGATACTTTAAAATAACTAGGAGAGTAAATTTCAAATGGCTCACTAAAAAAAAAACAACAAAAAAAAAAAAAAAACAGGTAACTAAGGGGACAGATATGTTAATGAACTTGATTTAATCATGTTGCATTGTATATTTGTGTCAGAACATCACCTTGTACTCCATGACTGTATACAGTTATAATCTGTCGATTAGAAATAGCCAGGCTCAGTTGCTCATGCCTGGAATTCTAGCACTCTAGGAGGCCAGGGTGGGTGGATCCCTTGAGCTCAGGAGTTCAACACCAACTGAGCAAGAGTAAGACCCAATCTCTACTAAAAAAGAAAAACTGAGGCAAGAGGATCACTTTAGCCCAAGAGTTTGGGGTTGCTGTGAGCTATGACAACACAGCACTCTACCAGGGGTGACAAAGTGAGACTTTGTCTCAGAAAAAAGAAAGTGTAAATTTTTAAAATAATTTTAAAATATATTTCATGCAATACTCAAAAAAACATGATATGCAAAAGGGATAAAGAACCAGTGTGCCAAACATAGGGCTGAAGGAATCCCCTTTGTCTTTTCTTCTAGCCACAATAGAAAGCAATCCCCTCCCTCCCCTTTCTTCAAATGCCTCTAGAAATCAACTCCAGATTTCCTTCATTAAAATCTTCCCTTCTCATTGGCCATATTCATCTCTTCCTTATTAGAGTCACTTTGTATGTATGTGGGCAGCCTCATAAAGTTTAGCTTCTGCTATTATGAGTATTAATTAACAACTGATATTTATTGATGGTTTAGTTTGCACAAGGTACTATTAGAAGTCGTTGACATATATTAACTCACACTAATCCAGTGTATATTAATTCTCTTTCCCCTAAATAGGTTGCAGGCTCAGTTACATTTTCCTTATTGAGTTTTTCAGGGACCCCAACAAATAATCACTTTCAATAACCATCTGTTGGGGAGCTAGGAGGGCTGAGACTCCGAGACACCCTAATTAAGACATAAACTGTGATGTGCTTGTAGCTGACACTCAGCTCGACCGTGGCAGGGGAAATTCCACTTTTTAAATGTTTCTCAATCAAGTTTTCTATCTTGATTATGAGAGAAAAAATTCTAACTGAATTCTAATTCAAATTTTTAGATACTTTTATGTTTACTTGCCCAGGAACTTGCTGTGGCTTCTTTATTCATCTTTGAGCTACCATGTGAGGCTATTTACTTAACCACCAAAGTGCGTATTTGATTAAAAAGTACAATGTACCCCTATTCTGACCAAGAATAGGTAGTTTAGCTAGTATATATTTACTTCTAAGATCCTACTTTCCCCCACTTATCCTACCTTTTTTATTCTGAATTTAATGCTCCCAATGCATAGTTGCATATGTGTAATTTTTTTTTTAATTCCCAAGTCATCAAATCCGACAGAACGCATTCATTTTTCAGTATAAACTCTGGGGTACGAAAAGATTATATATAACAGATTAGAAAAGTTAAAAATTATATTAAATTAAAACAGTCAATAGAGGAACTTGAAAACAGAAAAATAAACAGTGTGTTCTGGTTTGAAAGGTTTTGGAAAGAAATACAACAAATCAGCTCTATGGTTGGAAGTTAATGTCATAGAAAATTGCTGATTTAGGTAAGAAGTATGTAAAATGGTTACGCGTGCTGGCTCTAGGAAACCATTGTTTTGGTTTCCAATTTTTATTTTTTCAAGGACAGGGTCTTACTGTCACCCAGGCTGGACTGAAGTGATCATGGCTCACTGCAACACTGAACTCCTGGCCTTAGTGACCCTCCTGCTTCAGGCTCCCAAGTCCCAGGAATTATTCATGTGACCTACCACACCTGGCTAGAAACTAGTATTTGAATTGTGGTTTTCCTATCTCCCAGACGTGTGACCCTGGCAAGTTGCTAAGCACCTCCACATTTCCATTTCATCATCTGTAAAAGTGAGCACTTAAGTCAGCTGTTCCATGCAGGCTTGCTTTGAACTTTAAATAGGAACTGTGATAAACGCACTTTACCTAGTGCCTGGGTATTATCAGCGCTCCTTATACTGTGGCTATGGTTAGCCCTTACCACTGACGGTCCAGGACATGCTATGAGTGAGGATGGGAGGGTAACACAAAATGTAATGCAACTAAACAGTCAAAATTCAACAGGATTAAACTCTTGGGGTAGCATGCAACAATGTTCTGTGACATGACCTTGAGGATTCTTAGGATAGCACCTGAGCATTGCCACGAGTCTAACACGTCCTGTTGATTTTTATTTACGCTAAAAGGATCTCATGTCAAAATTGTCTTTTGTGATCTCCCAGCTTTCTTCACTATTACTTACTGATTTGATGTTACCTTTCCACACCCTGCTTGCTTCCTGGCACTGAGCTTTTCTCTCATAGTTCCTCAGCTTTAAACTGTAGGAATTTTTGCATTTGCTAAACTTCAACAGAACTGGCTCTCAACACCCTTCTAATTTTCTAATACTCAACTTTGGGCACTTCACATGTTTTCAAATGGAATAAAGCCAAGGTCCTGGAGAGAGACTCTCCCCAGCCACCTGAATGACATCTTCCTCCTTAAAAAGGAGTGTTTTTACAAGTTTAATTATTTACCCTTCAAAGAAGCAGTACTGACTGATACCATATTCCTAAAGGTAGACTAATTTATATGCTGTCGAGGTTCCTATATCTATATCTACATCTATCTATCTATCTATCTATCTATATATATATTTTTTTTTTCTTTTTGCAGTTTTTGGCTTGGACTGACTTTGAACCCGCCACCTCCAGCATAGGGGGCCGGCATCCTACTCCTTTGAGCCACAGGCACTGCCTGATATATATTATTTTTAACAACCTTATTCAGTATATTTTTCATATCATAAAATGGAACATTTCCAGCATTGTATTAAACAGAAGTTCAATAACTTATTACTAACTTTACCAAGTGGTGCATCATTATAATCCTGTCTTAGAACATTTTCATCCCTCTAGTAAGAACCCTCAGACACATTTATACTTAATACTGCTCCCAACCCCAGCCCCAGGCAGTCACTGTCTAATATCTAGCTCTATAATTCTGCCTTTTCTTGGAATCACACAATGTGTGGTCTGTTTTGTCTGCCACCTTCTTTTTTGTGGGGTCTTGCTATGTTGTCCAGGCTGGAGTGCAGTGGCTATCCACAGGAGTGATCCTAGCTCATTGCGGCCTCACACTCGTGGGCGCAAGTCATCCTCTTGGCTCAGCCTCCTGAGTGACTGGGACTACAGACGCATGCCACCGCACCAGGTCATGCCAGGCATCTATCTTTTTTTACTTGACATGTCGTGAGGTTTATCCATGAAGTAGCACGTGGCAGACGGTAGTCCATCCCTTTGCAGGGATAGAATTGCATTGCATGGATACAACACATTTTGTCTGTCTATTCTTCTGCTGAACGTTTAGGTTGTTTCTACCGTTTGGCTATTAGGAATAGTGCTGCCATGAATGTTACCATGCAGGTCTTTGTGCGAATATATGATTTCATTTTTCTTGAGTATATACGAAGAAATGGAACTGCTGGGTCATATGGCAATTCTATTTTTCACCTTTTGACGAAGTGGCAAACTTTTTTTCCAAAGTAGCCACACCATTTTTACATTTCCACCAGCAATGCGTAAGGGCCCGTGTTGTAGAGTTAAGAGAAAGGGCTTTCACATAGCAAGGGAAATAAGACTCCTATACACTTTTTAACAATAAATATCAGTTGAATGTTGACTAAGTGACATTCATACTTAAGATTTTGAAAACTCTCCAAACCACAGTGCCAAAGATAATGTAGGCTGTGATACCTGGGTAATTTTCTTTTTACAACCTCTTAAAAGTTTGTGGGTAATATTTATTACCAGTTTTTAAAATGATGGAATTGGACCATAATCTCCCCATCTGTGTTGATATTTTTAAAGCAACACATGCATAAGGTTAGAAAATTATAACAGTACAGATACATACAACATGAAAAGCAAAGACCTTCCTTTCTTCAACCTTATAATTCTTTGTCTCAAAGGTGACAATTCCCAAGATATTCTTGGTCTCTTACGCTTCTGTCATTTAAGGCCAGAATAAGTTTTTTGTTGATTTATTTTGTTTTCCCTTAGAATATCCACATTCCAGTATACATATAAATGTTTTGGACTTGGCAAAATGAAGCACCTTATTGAAACTGTTCTGCTGGCCACATAGCCCCAGACTACACACAGGAGAGCTCATAAAGTGGCAGGCAATATTCTCATATACATGTTTTCCCCAAGTTCCTTTGCGGAATAGTTATCTACCCATAAGATGACTATGCAGTTTTAACAATAATAAAAACCCATCAGAATACAACTTTCTTACGAAGACCTTAGCAAAGTGGATTCCCCAGTGTTAAATACAGGGGTTGGCTTCTGACCGAGCCATCCTAAGTCTAAGTTATCACTTCATTTACTTTTTTTTTTTTTTTTTTCAAAATTAACATACAAAACTTGATTTATTAGAATGTAGTTACTTCTATACACTAGTCAATGAAAAACCAAGACCCAGATTTTTTATATATATATATAGCAATGCAAACAATTATTGAGCTTCATCTTCTAGACAAGAATGCCAAGTTAGTACCTCTTCATAAAAAGCAATTAGAATTCAAGGGCACTTCATATTTGCCTCTTTTGCCAGCACCAAATCTGCCTCATCTGAATCTTTCCATTTCATAAGAAACATTAATTCCTCACTGCTGTCTATAGCACCAATTATTCTTGCAGGTTCTAGCAAAGCATCTTGGTTTGTCAATACCATCTCTTTTCTTCTTTAGCGTACTATCATCAGATAAACTGTCAGATAAATATTTACTTTTTGTACTGTCTTTTTACTAGATGTTTGAGAATTAAGAACCTTGATTAACTCTGGAAATCTAAATTTTCTTCAAGTTCCCAAGTACTGTCAGTATCTGAGGAAATACTCCATCTTCTCATTAACTACGCCCAGATCCAGTACTTTTTCCACCACAAATTCTTCAAGCTCTGCCTCTTCACGCTTTCTACTCTTTCCGTTCTATTTCTGTTTCATGTTGTGCAATGTAGTTTTATTGAAGGCCATTTTTTTTTTTTTTTATTGAAGACTTGAGCTAATTCACTTGCTTCAAGCTGCTCTGTTGTGGTTTTTCATTTCCAGATTTTTCTGTTGGTTCCTCCTCATGTGTGTTTTCTTTTTCTTTTTCTTTTCTTTTCTTTTTTTTTTTTTTTGAGACAGAGTCTCACTGTGTTGCCTTCAGTAGAGTGCTGTGGCATCAGCTCACAGCAAGCTCAAACACTTGGGCTTAAGCAATTCTGTTGCCTTAGCCTCCCAAGTAGCTGGAACTACAGGCACCCGCCACAATGCCCAGCTACTTTTAGAGACAAGATCTCCCTCTGGCTCAGGCTGGTCTCGAACTCGTGAGCTCAGACAGTACACCAGCTTCAGCCTCCCAGAGTGCTGGGATTACAGGCGTGAGCTGCCACCGCACCCCTGGCCACCATAATGTTTCTATAATTCATTGGAAAATAATACTTCTTTGATCCATTTAATACTTTAATGTTGTGTGGGATGCTTTATATAAGGAGGTCCTCCCAGAGGCTATACAAACTATCAAGAGTATATTTCTTTCTCTTCCACTCTCCCTTCCTTCTTTAATATCAAAGTTCCTTAGTATATAAAGTCAGACTAATTTTGATGTGAAGTTGGTAGATTTCTTAAGCTCATTCTTGACGTGATCAGAATCTTTTCTGAAAAATTCTACAAAAAACCCACAATACCTTTTCTCAGATTCTAAAATAACAAAATATCAGGCCTTTCATCAGAACCTATGAGAACATAATATGAAACAAATGGCTTCTGAGCTCAGAGAAAAGGAGTATTTGACAATAGATAACAGAGAGATTTGACCACGTACTCCATCAACATGGACTCAGTAGTTCTGTGCACTGGGTGCCGTGCTGAGTGTCATAGAGATCACCAGGATGAAGAAGATAAAGCCTAAGCCTGTGCCTGCAGGAGAATGGAACGGAGGAAGCAAATATTTTGTGTTGAGATTTGATCTTCTTTTTAAAAAGAGACTAGGTCGCTCTAGAAATTAATCAAAGCTTAGATGAGATGAGGTAATATCTTTCTATGAGTTAGACACTGTTCAAAGTGCTCTTATAGATACACAAATAATTAGATAGGTACTATTTTCATCACATTTTATGTATAACAAGGACAGTGACTTAGCCAAAGTCGTAACAGCTGTTAAAGTGCTAGAGCCAAAATTCAAAGCAGGCTGTCTAATCTGAATTAGCCTCCTAAAATCATTAATTAAATAACCTCAATAGATTTAGGAAGGGTGAAGACGCATAGGGCAAAATACCTCCATTAGATGTCTGTGCATCCCTGAGTTGATGCCTTAACTTTTATATGTCTTAACTTTTATAGTTTTCTCAACTATAAATCTAAGGTTCATTTCCATTCTGCAGTGGACTTTTCTAATAGTCTAATATTGAAAGGAGTTCTAATGCCGTTAACAGTCACTAGTGCTTTCTCTATGTCAAACTGTCAAACACAGGCATTTCACAGCAACCTCAACCTTAGCTTTTTTACTATGACAACTCCTGGGTTCAAATAATCCTTTTGCCTCAGCCTCCTGAGTAGCTGGGACTACAAGTGCACACCATGACACCTGGCTAATTTTTCTATTTTTAGTAGAGACAAGGTCTGGCTGTTGCTCAGATTGGTCTTGAACTCCTGAGCTCAAGCTGTCCTCCCTCCTCGGCCTTCCAGAGCTCTGTAATTACATGCATGAGCCACCTCGCCCACCCCACAAGTATCTCCTCGGATGCTTATCTGTTTTATCCATGCTCAAACGTAATAAGAGGTTAATTTTTTTCAGTTGCAGCTTTACAGTGTGATTAGCACAGAGGTCATTCTTAGTTCCAATTTTTAAAAGCCATTGTTGGTTTCTTTGCACAAGTACAGAGTGTTTCTATAAAGTAATGTGACTGATTTGTTTAACAAGCATGTGGATGGTGTCTTTTTAAAACTAGTTACCAAAGGAACACAAGAACGTTTCAAACAATGCTTCAATTGCACAAAATCTTTTAAAAATTCTTCTCATAGAGTTACTTTCAAAGCCTGGAGCCAGTTATTTGAACAGTCATAAGGTTGGCAAATCCTCTTCCTTTGAGAGTGAATTCAGATTTTGGAAACAGCCCAAAGTTACTTGAAGCCAAATGTGGTGAGTAAGGTGAATAAGAATAGTTTAAATGACTTTAAACCACTCTGTGAATAAGATCGTTTTTAATCAAAATTGAGATGTGACTATAAAATAATAAGATTGAGTTTCTGGCAATACTTACAAACCAATTTCTATGCTTCCAAATCCAGGTTTATTACTTTATAATCTCATTATGAAAACGGTAAAATTTTATAGTTACTATTCTGTCCTAAAATCATTTTTTGGTATTTATAAAATACTCAGGTAGGTGTTGGCATATCATAAGCATTAAAAAATACTTTGAAAGTGGTCAATCTTTTTCCTGGAGAGTGTATTCTTTGTATTATGGAAACATAATTCTTGAAAAAATTTCCATGAGTTTGGATTAAAGGTTCAGCTATAACAGTCTTCTTGTACTACATCTACTTTACTGCATATTATTGGAAATTGTATGGAAATTACATTTCTTTCAGGTCCCCTCCCCATATTATAGTTTTATACCGAGTGGGCTTCCTTCATTGTACATAAGGCACTACTCTTGACTTAACTATATCAGTTATCAGTATTAAACTTTCCATTTTTATCTAAGTGTGACCTGATCGTTAAGATCTGTTAGCTGATTTGTACACTATCTGGTAAGTTTCAGAGCATATTTAAAGGCAAGCATATTTTCCTATTTTTTTTTTTAAGGCAGAGTCTCACTTTGTTGCCCTTGGTAGAGTGCTATGGTGTCGTAGCTCACAGCAATCTCAGATTCCTGGGCTCAAGCAATTCTCTTGCCTAAGCCTCCCAAGTAGGTGGGACTATAGGCGCCGGCCACAACGGCTGGCTATTTTTTAGAGACGTCCTCTCACTCTGGTTCAGGCTGGTCCCAAACCTGTGAGCACCAGAAATCCACCCGCCTTGGCTTCCCAGAGTTCCTTTTTTTTTTTTTTTTTCCATTTCAGATTGATATGAGAGTATGAATGTTTAGGTTACATTGTTTTCATTTCTAAGGTAAAGTTCAAGCTGTAGTTGAGCCCTTCACCCAGGGGTGTGCTGAACACCCTCTTATTATGCACCTTAGGGGAGATCTCCCAAGTCACTTCCTCCTCCCCCCTTGTCCCCCTTGCTACACTATACTTGTTTTTGTCTTTTGTGTGGGCTTGCAGTTGTTTACATATTGGTTTCATATTGAGTACAGTGGATACTTTTATATTTTTCTGTTCTTGACTTTTGGTCAGAGGGATCCATTAGCACAGGGGTGTTGCATAGCCATTGCATCCAAGGTCTGACTGGAGCATTGTAATTGTTCAGTAATTTCTACATGGTATGTCTGCACTCTCTCTAATCCCATGTAATTCAACAAGGTAAAATGATATGTGTGAAAGGTAGTCTTCAGGAGCTGCCTGTCTGGGGAGAGGGGAGCGGGGCACGTGCACACTTGACTAATACCATGTGGTAAGAATTCCTCAGTAGTTATCCAGTGCTATGCAAGGAGGGATGTAGACACTCTGTTTTACTTGGGGTGAGCAAAGAGAAGAGGTGATGTTTGAAGTGACGTTGATGGATGAGAAAGAATGTACCCTCAACGAAGGGAGAACGTTATTCCAGGCAGAACGAAGAACAAGGACAGGATACTTGAAAGTTCAGATTCATGTTTTTGCTTCACACAAGGGTCTCCTGTGGTTTGACTGGTCGGGGCTGGGAGGATTCACGGGGAGTGGAGAGAAGGACTTGGATCCCTGCGCTAGACTTGGGCTCTGGCTTGACTCTCTCTGCTTCACTTCCGGCTTTGGCTCTGCTACGGAGGCTTTGAAACTTTAGGGAAGTCATTCTCCTCTTTGGTCTTAGTTTCTTCCTCCTAAAGAGAGAGGACTGAACAACCCGATTTGTTAGATCTCTTCCGACCTGAAGAGTCTTTGAAGAAACTGCCCTACTTCTCTGTGTGCCTCTATAGCCTTTGTGTAAGAATTCTATGGGGCTGAACAAACTGGAGAAAGCTTTTATACTATGAATAGCATTCTTGCTTTTATGCTTGGGTTGGCCTCTTTTATTTATTTTTAATTCTTTCCTTGGGTAAACTTACACTTGTATGCTAGTAGAGCATCCCAAACCATCCTCTTACACATTTATAAGTACATACCAACATTCACATTGCATTCAGACAACCCTGCTTTGCCATCATGCCTTCTGGACTGGTCATAGTAGAAATGCCTGAGCAGGGTGCCTTAATTTAAACCTACAACCCAAAAGGGGATCAAATTTATTATCAGTAGAGTTATAGGCTTCTCTGGTAGACTTGAGGTCTGAAAATAATCATAGATTGCACTTGAATGCAGAATACAATTTTTAAGTTAAATTTAAGACTTTTACCTTAAAAATGAAATTGAGCCCTCAATGAATCCCCAATAATGAAAAAAAAAAAATGAAATTGAGAAATACCTAAGTGATATTAGTTTCCCACTTCAACTTAATAATTATACTAGCATTGTTTCCTACAGTGTGTTTAAACAAATAAACTAAAAAAAAAAAAATCATACTGGCATTTTAATGTACTTTATGTTCATTAAAGTACTTATATTTATATCAATAATTGAATTAAATGCATATTCTTTGAGGACTATGTGTAGGGACTATCCTATGTTATAGGATCTTAGAAGGCATTAGGCCTGGACCTTGCCCTCAAGATCATTAGAGCAAATTTCACCATAATTTGAGTAATATCTTAATATGACCTTAAATATGGATTTAAATCTACTGTGATAAATAAGAATATGTTCAGGCATTTTTAAGAGGACAGTGGGAAGAAACTAGCCCCGTGTGGGAATTGAGTGAAGACCTCTTAGAGGAAATGATGATATCCAAAAGAAGTTTGGAGGGAGGAATAGGAGCTAGTTCCCTCCTCCTTCCACAAAAGACAAATCATTCTATCTAGAAAAAACAGCCGAAATCAATTATAATAGTATTACTAGAGGATAAACAATAATATCGAATGGCAATCCGTGAGGCAGGAGCAGAAAGATGGGGTTATGCAGTGAGAAGGAGATTGGGTTTACTGGTAAAGTACAGGGAGCCACTGAAGGGATTTACCCATGATACAGTAAGGATTGAAGTTTGTTGGTTGTTTTTTTTTTTTTAATTTCGGATTAATATCAGGGTACATATGATTAAGTTACATTGTATGCGTTTGTTAGGTAAAGTCCAAGTTGTATTTGAGTTCTTCGCCCAGGAGGTGTACCATATACCCCTCCATTGTTAGGTGAGAGTTTACCACTCCTCCCACACTTGAGTTTAATTCAGTTTTTCTGTCATGTGGGCATGTATTTGTTCATTTACTAGTTTCATATTAGTATTTAGTACATTGGATACTTGCTTTTCCATTCCTGTGATACTTTACTAAGGAGAATGTTCTTCAACTCCATCGAGGTAAATATACAAGATGTAAGTCAACATCTTTTTTTATGGCTGATGCTATTCCATGGTGTGTGTGTGTACCACAATTTATTAATCCATTCATGTGTTGATGGGCACTTGGACTAGTTCCACATCTTGGCAGTTGTGAATTGGATTTGAGGAGAAAGAATCAGAAGGACCAGGTGATGGATTGGATTGATACAGTGAGGAAACCAGAGTAACTCATAGTTTCTCTCTTTGGGAAGGCTGTGTGGACTGTGATGCCATTATTTATATTAAGCCATGGAATCTAGGAGGTAAAGGAGATTTGAGGTATTAAAATGATGAGTTCCGTCTTATAAAACTTGTGATTATAGCCCCAGCCCTGTGGCTCACACCTGTAATCTAAGTACCCTGAGAGGCCAAGGGAAGAAGATTGCTTGAGTTCAGGACTTTGAAACCAACCCAAGCAAAGTGAGAGCCCTGTCTCTACTAAATATAGGAAAAAATAGCCAGGCATGGTGGCTGGCGTCTGTAGTCCCAGCTACTTAGGTGGCTAAGGCAGGTGGATCACTTCAGCCCAAGAGTTTGAGGTTTCTGTGAGTTGGGCTGACACCATGGCACTCTAGCCCAGGTGGCAGAGCAGGACTCTGTGTCAAAAAAATGAAAAAGAAAGAAAGAAAAACATGTGATTGGAACGGAGGTCAGAGCTGGAAGATGGATTTGGAAATTGTTGGCCTATAGGTAACAATGAAAAGCATAAGAGTGGATGGACTTTTCCAATAGAAGAGTAAGAAACCCAAGAGAGAACATGGGAATGAAGATCAAGAAAAGAAGAAGCCATAAAGGTGATGGGGAATATAGCCCAGTGGAGAACAAAACAAAATAAACAAAAATAATCAATCAAAAAAAAACAAAACAGAGGAATAGAATTATGAAAAAACAGAGAAAGGAGAATTCCAAAAAATAGTCTACAGTAGCAAGTATAACCAAGAGTAGCCTTAAAAGAGAACTACTAAATTGCCTTTGGCATTTAGTAATATAGAAATCACCAGTGAACTTGGCCAGAGAAATTTTAGTGGCCTGATAGGCGTGGGTGCCCGACTGGGTAAGTGAGAAATGAGGAAACAGACGTGGCGTATGTAGACTGTGGCCTCAAGAGACTTGCTGAGAAGTTAAGAGAGAGAGGAAGGTAACTGGAGGAGATCAATGGAAGGTTTTGTCTTTTTGATGAGAGCCTGTAGTACGTAACCTAGGAGAAAGAGCCAGCAGAGAGGGACACATTGATGTGGCACAACTGACAACTGATAAAACAAGTCCAGAAATATCAGAAAATGAGCCTGAACATGAATAAGAGAGAGACCTTGCCTTCTGAAACTGGAGGAATGAATAGATGTTATAGATGAAGATATACGTATGTATAGGCCAGAAGAAGAAGACATGTGGCTACTCATCTGAGAATTTCAGTCGCAAGGATTTTTAGTGAAGTTATGACCTGGGGCCTTTCTTCTAGGATGAATTGGGTTTTGCTTGGGGTTTGAGGAGCACAGAGAGTATTTGGAACATGAGCCAAGGGAATAGGAAAGGAGATGTCAAAGGCCTGGTGAGGGTCCAGCTGACAGCAAAGGCACATTCTGAAGTAAAGACTGACTTTTTTTTTTTTTCTTCCCTTCTTCAACATGCTCAGAATCCAGGGACTAGAAGTTGTGAAGGCTAATTTTGAGCTGATTTGGGGGGTTTTATGCTGAGTAGAAATAGCAGACAACTAATTGAAAATTGAGGTTCATCAATCACTTGTATGGTCTGAACTACCTCAGGAAATAAGTAGGTTCAGAAGGGGTTGATAGGCTAGGAGAACATTAGGGCTGATGCCTATTCTCTGAGGCTGCAAAGCATAGGTGGTGGGAATGGCAACAGATGAAAATTAGAAAGATGGGAGCTTACAGACAGAGGAGGCATGAGAGATGACACATTGACAGTAGATTTGTGTACAGAACAGTGAGCAATAATGAAAGCCAGGCAGTGACAGTGAGGGATTTATGCAAAATGGCAGTAAAGGTCACTGGTGTTAAAGCCAGGTTGTTAGATGCTGTCCACGTGGACAGATGTCAAAGTCCTTAAGAAAGGAAAAGTATGTCAGAGGATGAAGGCAATAAGGATAATTAAAGACAAGTGGTTGAAGAGTATCCTGCAGGAGGCTGGACTTTCTGTATATTGAGTAGAAGTAAAAACTGATTTTTAAGCTCTACTGAATGACCTTGAAAGCATTTAGTAATAATAGTATTTGATAAGGTAAGTTGATTGATTACCAGAAAAGAAACTGTAAAAATCACTTACTTTTCCTACCAAAAATAACAAGTTAAAAAATAAATGGGAATAAGAGGTTCAAACAATCAAAAATACAACCAGAAATAAATTTAATAGGTCTTAAAGTAAAACAATACACCCAGTAAAGGAGACAACTTGAATAAATGAAGTTTACCTTCTTCAGAAGGAATACTTACAAAGTGTACCTTAAAGTTCACTGCAACTTCAAATACAATCTCAATAACTCTCTTGAGAAAATATTAACAGACTGATTATAAAATTCTTGTGAAAGAATGAAGCCTTCAGAAATATCTAGCCTAAATCTTAATGATAGATAGGTCTGTATCTTATTGTGACAAAGATATCCTAATGAAGATCAGAAGGAAGTTCAAATATATCTGGAGGTATTTTCAAATCTGACAAGGGTGTGGGGGAACAACTGGTTAGTCATCTGGGGAAAATTAAAGTTGGAAACCTACTCTTCTCCATAATTAAAATAAGTTTCTGATTGACCAAATATTTAAGCACAGAAAAGAACCCATAAAAATACTAGAAGAAAACAAGAACTATTACATAATCTTGGAGTAGGAAAGGTCTTACTATGCATAGAATTAATTTCAGAAATTATAAAGGGAAAGATTAATAGATCTGACCAACATAAAAAATTGTGTGTGACAACATAAGACACTACAAAGAACCATTAATATTGGATTAGATTAATGGACTATACATTAATATAATGGAATATTTTGCAACATGTACGAAAGATGGCATTTATCTCTAATTGTTGGAGTAGAATGATCTCAGTAAAATGTTAGATTTTTTTGCAAGTTCCAAAAAGACATGTATGTAGTATAACATGATCCTATTAGGTTGTTTCAAAAGTTTTGTTCGTTTTACTGTCATGTGTTTTTGTAGCTCCATATTTCAATAAATATTTATTCTACTGTGTCGTGGTATATATACTGATCGATGGAGAATTTTGTACTCTATACATCGACGCTGTTCACTTTTTTCTACTTTTAATTTTTTTTATTTTCAGCCTATTACTATATGATGTCATTAAGTGATATTCGGCCATTTTTTCTCTACGAATTCAAATTGAACCAAAGCGCTGCCGAAACAGCCCGAAAAATTAACCAGGCATTTGGCAATGATAGTGTTAATGAACGCACTGTTCGATGTTGGTTTACGAAATTTTGTTCCAGAAATTTTAGCCTCGAAGATGAGCCCCGAAGTGGTTGATCTAGAGTAATCCAGGACGAGGATTTGAGGACCCTGGTGGAGACTAACCCATCACAAATGGTGCGCGGGATGGCGGAAGAACTGGGTGTCAGCTCCTATGCGGTTTTTGATGGTTTAAAACGTATTGGAAAGGTCAAAAAGCTCGAAAAGTGGGTGCACCACGATTTAAACGATCGGCAGAAATTGTCACGTTTCGAGGTTTGTTCTTCATTGCTTTTGTGCAACCAAAACGATCCTTTTTTGGATCGGATCGTCACGTGTGATGAAGAGTGGATTCTCTACGACAATAGGAAACATTCAGGACAGTGGTTGGACACCGATGAGCCA